>VMDO01009614.1:0-76287 GCA_007922755.1 Pedetes capensis | reverse complement strand
TAAATATTCATTTGCCAGTTGATGAATGAAGTTTGTTTTTCCTCAGTTTCTTGCCATGGCATTTATCTTCTGCATCATTTCTGTGAAATATGATGTAATGATTTGAAAGTCTACTTTGACCAACTTTACTCATTGATAAATAAATAAAACAAATCAAAACAAAGTTAATTTGGATTTCTTAGGTGATAGATCTAATAGACAAAACTGAAATTTACATTTAGATTAAGTCAAAATATTTTAAATTATGATATTAAGTTATCACTTTAACCCAATTAGCTTTTGATTAAGATAGATATACACATTGTTTTGAATCAAAACTGAGCAAAGTCTATTCACAAGATGAATAACTTGGGCAAGTTAATTACCCTCTCTTTTTCATGGTTTCTTTACCTATAATGTAGATTATAGTAGTACCTACCATACATGGTAATTTGACAATTAAAAAGGATTATTATGTGTAGAAGAGTGATTAATAAGTACCTGATGATTAAATCAATTAAGTTTTCCTTCATGACTTTGTCTTTTATGTTTAAACTTAAAAGTAACAAAATATTTTATTCTATAATACTCTATACTTAATAAAATACGTTTTACGTTTTTATGTAAACAGGCAACTCAGATTCTAAGGCAATTTTCTCCCATAGGAGTAAATAATAAATTTCAAAGTATTATTGTTTGAAGCAGATGTTTTATGAAGAGTCTCATAATGCATACTTCTTACGTATTTGGTATTAGGTGCCATCAAGTTGAGTTTAATTCAAAGCAACCCTATGTACAATAGAACAAAACCCTCCCCAATTCTGTGCCAGGAACATGAACTTATTTATGTTTAAGCCCACTGTTGCCGACACTATGTCAATCCATCTAGTTGAGGGTTTTCCTTTTTTTGTTGTTGATCTGCGCCTCTCCCAAACATGATGTCCTTCTCTGGGGATTGGTCCCTTCTGATTGTTGTTGCTAGGTGCCATCGAGTCATGTCCAACTTATAGTGACCCTCATAGGGTTTGGCTGACTATTTCAGGATAGCCTAGGGAGTGGATTGCCACATCCTTCTCCCATTTTTCCAGTGCAGGGAATCAAACTCAGGACCTCAGAGACTGCAGGGCAGTGCTCTACCAATTGAGCTAAATCCCAGCCCCCACTTCTGATTATATATCCAAAATAGGTAGAACACAGTCTAGCCATCTTTGCTTTCAAGGTGCACTCTAGTTGCACTTCTTCTAGGACAGATTTGTTGGTTCTCTTGGCAGTCCATGGTATATTCAATATTCTTCTCCAGTCCCACAATTCAAAAGCACCAGTTCTTCTCCTGTCTCCCTTATTCAATGTCCACCTTTCATAGCCACATGTTACAACTGAAAATACTATGACATGAAGCAAGGCCCCCTTCATCCTCAATGTGACATCTTCACTTTTCAATACTTTAAAGAGGGCTTTTGCAACAGGTTTTCCCAATGCAATCCATCTTTTGATTCCTTGACTGCTACCATGGGTGTTGATTATAGAACCAAACAAAGCAAAATCTTGGACAACTTCGATCTTTTCTCCATTTATCATGAAGTTGCTTAATGACCCAGTTGTAAGGATTTTTGTTTCATTGATGTTGAGTCACAATCCATACTGAAGTCTGTGTTCTTCGGTCTTCCTCAGTAAATGTTTCAAATCCTCTTCAGTTTCAGCAAGCCCAGTTGTGTCATCTGCATAACATAGGTTGCTAATGAGTCTTCCTCCAATCCTGATACTGTGTTCTTCTTCATAAAGTCCAGCTTCTTGGATTATTTGCTCAGCACAGAAATTGAAGAGGTATGGTGAAAGGATACACCCCTGACATACACACTTCTCAACTTTAAGCCAGGCTGTGTTTCCTTTTTCTCTTCAAACAACTGCCTCCAGATTTCTCATGAGTATAATTAAAATTGGGTGCTCTGGTATTCCCACTCTTCGCAGTGTTATCCATAATTTGTTATGATCCACATAGTCAAATCCCTTTGCATAGTCGATAAAACATAGACACCTTTCTGGTATTGTCTGTTTTCAGCTAATATCCATCTGACATTGGCAATGTCTCTGGTTCCATTCCCTCTTCTGAATCCAGCTTGATTTTCCAGTAGTTCCCTGTCTATATATTGCTACAATTGCTTTTCAATGATCTTTAGTAAAATTTTGTTTGTGTGTGATATTAATGACATTATTTGATAGTGTCCACATTCACTTGGATTGTCTTTCTTGGTACTTGAGTTTATGACATACATTTATACATCCAGCTGTTTTATTTTATGTCTCTTTATGAAAGGGAAACATTTCTAGGTTTTGTTCACTGATACATTAGAAGCAAATTTGAGGTTTAATGAAAAAGGAAGGTTGTTATTAGGGAGTGACTTCAGATTTTATATTAATATTGAATAGGTATGTCTAAATTATTGTTGCTGTTGCTGTTGTTAGGTGCCGTCGAGTTGGTATGTGACTCATAGTGACCCTCACAGGGTTTTCAATGGCTGAGTGCTTCAGGATTGCCTTGGGAGTGGATTGCCAGGCCCTTCTCCCATTTTTGTGGTGCTGGGATTGAACTCAGGACCTCAGAGACTACAGTGCAGCGCTCTACCAACTGAGCTAAATCCCAGCCCTCTAAATTATTAAGAGTTCTATTAATTCTATGGCATATTTACATTTATAATAATAAGCAAAATCAATTCACCAGATCTATAATATTTATGGATATTATTCTTGTTCTAATAAGGTTGTTCAGCTTTAAAGGTTCCTCATTAGGTTCCTAAGGCTTGATGAACCTATTCACAAATTCACATTAAGATTTAATAAGTAATTTTAGGAAATCCATTACACAGTTATTTAAAGTCTAATTAAAATGGCTTAAAATAAGATTATATAGGTTTATTAAACTCAATTTTTGTTTACACTTATATTTTAAATGTGTGATTATCTTTAATAATTCTACACGTACAATGGATGTATATACTTTCTCACTAACTAGCTAGAGAAGCTATAGCAACCAAGGCCTGGTACCGGATTTGGTGGTACCTGATAAATATGAAAAGTCTTTAATCATTTTCCAACATATTCACCTCTCATTGTTGAACCACTCTTTTTCTTGTTCAGATGCTTTAATTACCTCTCTTAAGCTCTCTTTATTCTGAACTTGATCATTTAAGAAAGATATGTCAGGAAAATATTCACTGACACATACATACAAAATTTTACATGTAATTTCAAGAGATTCACAGACTTCTTTCTTTCTTCCTTTCTCTCTCTCTCTCTCTCTCTCTCTCTCCCTTTTTTTTTTTTTTTTTTGTGGAACTGGGGGTTGAACCCAGGGCCTCGTGCTTGCATACTGTACAAGTGCTGGACCACTGAACTGCCACCTCCAGCACATTTTTTCACTTTTTGAGAAAGGATCTCACTAAATTACACAGACTGCCTCTGGTCTCAAACTTGCAATCCTCCTGCCTCCACCTCCAGAGCCGCTGGGGTTACAGGCATGCGCCACTGCGCCCAGCTCTTAAGATTCACAGATTTCTTGAAGCCCATCCAGAGATCATCTAAGGATCATGGACTTCATGTTAATATCTCCTATCCTATTCTATTATTTTCCCCATGTTATCCTCACAACTGCCTTCACATTAACCAGCACTATAACCTGTTAAGTGTTGGCAATGCATATCAGAGTGGTTGCCCCACTTCATATAATGTTGTATTTGAGAGAGGCCCAAGGAAAAATGTCCAGGTAAAGACTATTGCTTAAAAACTCCCCAAGAAAATATTTTGAGTCATTTTCTACCATAAGACTCTCAAGGTTTAGTGTGCCATCTATTTAATTCCCTCTAATCTAACAATGTGCCGGCAGCCGTAGCCCTGTGACATCTGATCCTGTCAGATCTCACCGTCAGATCTCAGACGTTAAGGAGGGTTGGGCCAAGTTAGTACTTAGATGGGAGACTGCCTAGGGACATCAGGTGCTGTAGGCTTAGGAGATGGACCCAGCAACCCACTCCCAAAAATCAATCTGCCATTGAAAACCCTATGAACAGCAAAGAAGCACTGATAATAGTGTTTTGGCTGTTGTACACAGGGTCACTATGGGTTGGATACCGACTTGACGGCACCTAACAACAATAATAAAAATCCAAAAATGAAATGTTCAATCTATCATGTATTTATATTTCTGCACCAAAGGGAAAGTTTGCTATATACTGAAGGTGGATTATTGTAATAACTACCATTCAGATGAGATTTTAACAAAATATACTAGGAAAGATCATATTAGAGCAAGGGGCAAAAAGTAAAAATAGACTATGAACAATTCTCCCTATGCATAAGCTTTACTTAGCCAATGTCTATCTAGTGACAGCCCACACCTCCTACACTCATGTCACAGGTGTCTTGGCAACAACTGTGTGCAAGCCTTCATAGGGGAAAGAAAAATGGTTAAAATCAGGCTTGAATATCAAATTTTCTTTGAGTAGTCTAGAATATTATTCTGTCTCTTAATGTTTAAGGTTGTTAAATTAAAGTACATGTTCATTATTATTTCACAGCAGCAGCTAATACTATAATTACAACTCTAGAGCCATTAAAAATTTCTTTGCAATATTTTCTTATCTGTCCAAATCAAATCTAATGTTGTATGAGTTACTGGCATAAATTCAAGAATCTTGTTTGGCAACCCAATACACAAATGGGCAAAGGAACTGAGTAGACAGTTCTCAAATGAAGAGGTCCATAAAGCCATGAAACACATGAAAAAGTGCTCAACATCCCTAGCCATTAGGGAAATGCAAATCAAAACAACACTGAGATTTCACCTTACACCAGTAAGAATGGCCAAGATCAATAAAACAAACAACAACAAATGTTGGCGAGGTTGCGGGGAAAAGGGAACACTTTTACATTGTTGGTGGAGCTGTAAATTGGTGCAACCACTATGGAAATCAATATGGAGGTATCTCAAGAAGCTAAAACTAGATCTACCATACGACCCAGCTATAACACTATTGGGAATTTACCCAAAGGGAGATGGGTCATCACACCACAGAGACACCTGCATCTCCATGTTCAATGCAGCACTTTTCACAATAGCAAAGATATGGAATCAACCAAAGTGACCTTCAACAGAAGAATGGATAAAAAAAACTATGGTATATATACACAATGGAATACTATTCAGCAATCAAGAAAAATGAAATAGGGTCATTCGCAGCAAAATGGATGGAATTAGAGAAAATTATTTTAAGTGAACAAACATGAACTCAGAAAGAGAAACAACACATGTTCTCACTCATATGAGGGAGCTGATTCAAAATTACAAGAAGGAAAAATCCTACTCAAAGGTCAGATCATAATAAAAGGGGGGAGGGAAGATAAGAATGAGGTCAATATAAATGGACTAGAAATCACATGTAATTGTTCTAACAAGATAAAAACAAAGACCACTACAGGAAAAGTTTCTATCTTAAACAGAAATGGAACCAAAGGAAATATAGAAAAATACTACATAGTAAAAGATAAAGACTTGGATGAGAAATTTAGATGGGAAGGGGGGAGGGGGAAAACATAGGGGAGGGTAAGGGGTAACCTATATGAATAATGTTTATCAAATTGCATATATGAAAATTGTTACAATGAAAAGCATGTCAAAATGAATCACATTATGAGGTACATTAAAAATTTCTAATAAAAAAAGAAAGAATCTTGTTTGGTATCAGAAGATAGGAGAAACATAGCTTATAATCCATAGATTATTGCTGCTATCAACATTTAATTCAGATATATCGATAGTTTTTCCAAACTAATGGGACATCTAAACAGGATTCACCCTTTTTCCTTTTTTTTTTTTTCATTGCATAGGTAACATCTCAACTCATAAATTAGAGAAAAATAAAGTGGACAACAACTTTTCAAGACAAATATTTGAAAGAGATCTTTGTGGCTGAGTTGTCTGAATAAAGGATTTAAGTAGGATCGCAGAAGGTATTCCCCTTTATTGACTGTTTCAGAGGGATAAGAGCTCACTGACGTGAGGAAAAAAATAACAGAAGCACTAACATTTGCAATGAATAGCTTTGATTATTATTATAACTAAATGAAAGCCAACATTTCTCTATTTTACATTTAAGCACTAAAGATCAACCAATGAATAAAGATAAAGGTCTACTGAATTTCATAAGTCTTGTATTAAAAATAAAATCACGGTCATTAACAGGTGAAATTGACCTGGCATTTCACAAAAGAAGATAAATGGGTTTTTAAAAATGGTTTTCTTCTTTTTATACAGGATATTTCAACTATTTAAATAATTTAAAAGTTATTTCTCATGGAAGTAGAAACACTTTTCTATATGCCTGAAGCACATTAATGAGTATTCTGAACTTCTTTCCCTCCAGCCAAGTGATAAATCAGAGCAAAGCACATTTTAAAGAAAAGAATAGCCATTACATTATAGAAATACAATTTCTCCTTGAGAAAAAGTAGTTATTGGTTGCTGCTAAATATAATATGGGAAATACCAAGTTCCTATGGCTATGCTACTCAAAGAAAAAGTCTTCTGTGATGGTCAGCTAATAATGCTCACAGAAAGTTTAAGTTCTTGTCACATTTATTTTTATTCTCATTGATTTTTCCCCTCCCCATTCCTATTTTCCCCATGTATTCATATAGTTGCATCGCATATTTTGAGATTTTCCTTTCCCCCTTTACCCCTTTACATTACTTCCTCTCCCTTTCTCCAATCTCTGCTCCCCCTTGCCCTCTTATTTCTGAATGTTAATATTTTCCCTTCTTAGGTATGATTGTTCCTTTTCACATGTGCAAATATGTATAATTATTTTTTTTCCTTTAAGTTAGATTTAGCTCCCATATATGAGTGAAAACATATGGTATTCCTCTTTTTTGAGTCGGGATTAATATGCTTAAAATTATGTTCTCCAGTTCCACTCATTTTGCTGTAAATGAGAAAACTTTATACTTCTTTATTGTCGAGTAATATTCCATTATGTATATATACTGTTTTTTTTTGTTGTTGTTAGGTGCCGTCGAGTCAGTATCCAACTCATAGCGACCCTCTGTACAACAGGGGAAACACTATTGTCAGTGCTTCTCTGCTGTGCATAGGGTTTTCAATGGCAGATTGATTTTTTTTGGGAGGGGGTTGCCAGGTCCTTCTCCCAAGCCTACAGCACCTGGTGTTCCCAGCCTGTCTCCCATCCAGGTACTAACCAGGCCCACCCTGCTTAGCTTCTGAGATCTGATGGGATCGGATGCCATAGGGCTATAGCTGCAGGCGTATATATACTACAGTATTTCAAATTACTTCTCTGTTGATGGATTTTGGTTGATTCCATATCCTTGCAATTGTGAAGAGTGCTGCATTAAATATGGAAGTGCAGGTGTCCCTGTGGTATGATGAGTTATCTTCCTTTGGATATATCCCATAATTTCTAGAGTATACAAAGAACTCAAGAAATAAAATACCAAAATAACAAATAACCCAATAAATAAGTGGGAAATAGAACTGAACAGACAGTTCTCAAAAAAAGAAATATGGATGGCCAACAAATACATGAAAAAATGCTCAATATCCTTAGTCATTAGGGAAATGTAGATCAAAACAACACTGAGATTCCATCGCATTCCAGTAAGAATGGTCAAGATTAACAAAACAAATAACAAATGCTGGGAAGGATGCAGAGAAAAAGGAACCCTTTACACTGCTGGTAGGAGTGTAAATTAGTTCAGCCACTTTGGAAATCAATACGGAGATGCCTTAGAAAACTAAGAATAGAACTGCTATACAACACAGTGATACCACTCCTGTTATATCTTAATTAATGAGTATTTAAATCTTTTTTTTCTCAATTATGTCTACTCCACACCTCCCATAACACTTTTCACCCCAACTTCCTTACAGTTTCCATTTTGTTTTCAGTTGTATATTTTTCTAACAAATATGATTTAGACATTTCAACATTATTTCCTACCAATGTATGGATACTTAAAGCAAATTTCCTGCTGCCCTTTTGAGCATCCAGGCTCTGAGTAAAATGAGAGTTATATGTATTTTCAAGCTCATAAGCCAGTGAAGTTTAAAATATTAAACAAAAGAAATGTAAGTAATTATATTCAATCACAGTTATCAACCATAAACTTAAATTCTTCCCATTATATAGTATAATAAATACACATTTGATAGTTTTCTTTTCCCTGATGACTAACTACATCTTTCTAGAGCATCAGGAGCCCTCCTGCCAAATTCTTAATAGTTCACCACTCACTGCTGAATGTTATAGTGTTGACTTATAGCTTATAACCTTAAAATTATTTCTCCATTTTGTTTTAAAATAGCAAAAATATGATGATCTCCTAGATGTGAAGAAAAATGAAAACTAAAATTCAAAAGCACGTCTAACAACACTCTAATTTTAAAACAAAGTAATTAGTGTTTTTAATTGACAGAAAAAATTACAGGTACTTATCTAATACAACATGATGTTTTGAAGTATATATACACTGTGGAACGGTTAGCTAATTTTTTGTCTTATGTGGAGTCTAGCAATCTTCTACATAAAATTGCTATGAGGTATTTCATCAAAATCATGTACTTGGGTTTATTTTCCTTTTACCTTCTGATGACTAGTAACACAGAATCTTAGAAGACATCATCTCACCTTCCCGCAGGGCTAGAGCTACTATCTTCACTTTCCCATTGGTCATTTTTACTTCTTGGAACTGGGGGCTGCAGCATTTCAGCAGCTAGTGGGTCAGCATCATTTTCTTCTCTACCAACCCATTCTCCAATTACCCGGGGCCTCAGAAGAGAAGAATTAAAAGCCACTGTTTCCTAAAGAAAAGAAAAGAACACACTGCTTAGATTGCTTTTTCTTGTTAATAGACAACAGGAAAAGAAGCTTGTTTAGAATTTTGACTGCTCAAACCAAAAAGCTCCTTTTCTCTTTCTGAATTGATATAAACTTCAGTTCTCACTATTCCCTCTCAATGACTTCTTCTATGTGGTCTATGCTAATTGATGAAAGGAGCTGTGATAAAGGATATAAAAGTGAAATCTTGCATCTGAATTTCTAGGGTTGCATGTTTATTCTCAGGAAGAAGTGGGCCCAGCATTCACGGTAGAATGTAGAGGGTGTTGTAGGTCCCATAATGAGATAGAGTGCAATACTGATGCTGGAAAATGGTATATGATTTCTCTAGATAAGTTAGGTTTGTAGTTAGAGGACAAAGGTAAGAGGACATAGATCGGAAAGGTGCATTCCTCCAACTCTCAAGCATTCTAGAGTTTTAGGGATCCAGCAGAAATCTGCAGTATGACAGTATCAGTGACAGGCATGTCATGCTAATGCAAAACATGTTAATATCTTTTCATAGACCCAAAATGACCTGTTTAATTGGATCACTTGGATATGATATTTCATGAGAACGTTAAATAAATGCAATGGCTTGGAATATTTTTATTTTACTTTATTAACTTTTTCATGTGTAATTTTTAAAGTACAACTTAATGAGTCTCATTATAACATTTCCATACATGCATTTCATTGTACATTGCTCACATTAACTCGTCCCTTACCCTCTCATGACTCTTGTCCCTCAACTCCTCTCTCCTCACCAATGGTCTCTACACATTTCTATTTCCATGTCTTTTTTGTGAGTATATCTATCTGTATATGTACATTCCAATTTTGACACCAGGGTAATATACTGATTTTTTTTCTTTCTTTTCTCCTATTACCCTTTCTTCTTGCCACCTGTCTCTCTTCTTTACTCCATTATCTTTCCCTACTTAGGTCCTATCTGCTTTCATGATCTATTTGTTTTAGTGATGAATATATATTGACTTCTAAAATCCATAGGGGCTGGGATTTAGCTCAGTTGGTAGAGTGCTGCACTGCAGTCTCTGAGGTCTCGAGTTCAATTCCCAGCACCCCAAAAATGGCAGAAGGACCTGGCAATCCACTCCCAAGGCAATCCCGAAACAGTCAGCCATTGAAAACGCTATGAGGGTCACTATGAGTCGGATACCAACCCGACAGCAGCTAACAACAACAACAACAATCTAAAATCCAAATATAAGAGAAAACATGTGATGTTTATCTTCCTGTGTCTACCTTAATTTGCTTAAAATGATGATCTCTAGTTCCATCCATTTTCCAGCAAATGTCATAATTTTATCCTTCTTTATGGCTGAATAAAATTCCATGGTGTATATATACAAAATTTCCTTATCCACTCATCTGCTGATGGACACCTAGGTTGATTCCATATCTTGGCTATTATGAATAATGCCACAGAAAACATATATGAGCAGGTATCTCTATAGTATGTTCTTTTGGCTTTATACCCAGGAGTAGGAGAGCTGGATCATATGGCTGATGTATTTTTAGGTTTTTTGAAGTACCTTTATACTGATTTCCCTAGTTGCTGCACCAATGTGCATCCCCACCACCAGTATATAAGGTTTCCTCTCTCCTCACATTCTTGACAGCATTTGTTGTTGTTTGTTTTGTTGACGGTAGCCATTCTGACTGGAAAAGATGGTATGTCAGTAGAGCTTTGATTTGCATTTCCCTGATGGGAATTTTTTTTCATATGATTGTTGGCCATAGGTATTTATTCTTTTGAGAAGTCTCTGTTCAGTTCTTTTTCTTTTTCTTTTCTTTTTTTTTTTTTTTCCAGTCCTGGGATTTGAACCCAGGGCCTTGTGCTTGCATGCTTTGCAAGTGCTGTACCATGAAGCTGCACCCTCAGCCCATTTTTTTTTTTAACTTTTTGAGACAAGGTCTTGCTAAATTACACAGACTGCCTTTGGTCTTAAACTTGTAATCTTCCTGCCTCCGCCTCCCAAATCGCTGGATTACAGGCATGCGCCACCGTGCCCGGCTCTCTGTTCAGCTCTTTGCCCACTGTTTGATTTGATATTTTGCTTTTTTGTGGCTAATACCTTGAGCTCTTTATATATTCTAGACAATAATACCTTGTCTGACGTATAGCTGGCAAAGATTTTCTCCCATTCTGTTTGTTGTCTCTTCACTCTGATGATTGTATCATTTGCTGTACAAAAGCTCTTTAATTTCATGCAATCCCAGTTGTCAATTCTTACTATTGTTTCTTGTGCTTTTGGGGTACTATTCAGGAAGTCCTTGCGTATGCCTGTGTCTTGAAGTGTTTTCCCCTAGCAGTTTCAAAGTTTCAGGTTTTACGTTAAGGTCTATGATTCATTTGGACCTGATTTTTTTTTACATGGTGAGAGAGAGGGATCTAATTTCAATCTTCTACATAAGAATATCCATTTCTCCCAGCACCATTTGTTGAAAAGGATGTTTTTTCTCCACTTATATTTTTGGTATTTTTGTCAAATATTGGATGGCTGTAGCTGCACTGGTTTATTTCTGGATCATCAATTCTGTTCCATTGGTCTGTTTTTGTGGCAGTACCGTGCAGTTTTTGTTACTACAGCTTTGTTGTATAATTTGAAATCAGGAATGGTGATGCCTCATGCCCTGTTCTTTTTTCTTTTTTTTTCACTTTTATATACTTTATTTTAATTTTTATTTTAAGTTGATAATTTATAATTGTATATGCCTACAGAGTACAATGTGCTATTATGATGTATGAATATAATATAGAAATAATTAAATTAGTTAACATATCCATAATCTCAAACCCTTAACATTTTTCATAGTGAGAACATTTGAAATGTACTCATACCAATTTTGAAATATACAATAATCTATTGTTAATTATAGTCACCATATTATACAATAGAATTAAAAGAAAAAACTCCACATATTCCTCCTGAGATTTTATCCCCTTTGACCATGATCTTCATATTCCCCTTCACCCCCACCTCTGTAACTACCATCCTACTTCCATGAATTCAGCTGTTCCACATATGTGAGAGCAATGTAATATTTGTCTTTCTGTGCCTGACTTATTTAATGTAGAGTAATGTTCTTCAATTCCATCTATGTGGTCATAAATGGCAGAATTTTCTTCTTTTTAAAGGCAGAATAGTATTCTGCTTTCCACTTCTTTACCAATGGACACTTAGGTTGATTTAGTAACTTCATTACTGTAAATAATGTTGCAATGGCTATGGAGGTATAGTTATATTGATAAAGCAATTTCAAATCTTTTGAGTAAATACCTAGATATGTGATTGCTGGATCACGTGGTAATTCTTTTTTTATCTCCCTTTATTAGTAAATGATGGTGGGCTACAGAGTAATACAGAGTAATAATGGCTTTTTCCATTATGCATCCTTTACATCACTTCTGCCATGGCTTGTTCTTTCTGCTCAGGATTGCTTTAGGGATTTGGAGTCTTTCGTGCTTCCATATGAATTTGGAATTGTTTTCTCTATTCTCATGAACTGTGTCATTGGGGTTTTGATGGAGATTGCACTATATCTTTTGCTTTTGAAAATATAGCCATTTTCACAGTATTCTTTCAATCCATGTGCATGGGAGATCTTTCTACCTTCTGATATCTTCTTCAATCTCTTTCTTTAATGTTTTGAAGTTTTCATTGTAGAAGTCTTTCATCTCTTTGGTTAGGTTTATTCCCAAGTATTTTATTTGTTTTGAAACTATTATGAATGGGATTGTTTTCTTGGTTTATTTCTCTGCCAAGGTGTTATTGTTATAAAGATAAGCTACTGATTTTTTTTCTGTTAATTTTGTATCCTGCTACTTTGTCGAAAGGGTTCATCAGCTCTAAGAGTTTTCTGGTCCTTTGGGTCTTTTCAGTATAGGATCATGTCATCTGCAAAACGGATAATTTGACTTCTTCCTTTCCTATGTGGATCCCTTTTTTTTTTCTCTTTTCTTATTGCTGTGGCTAATAGTTTGGTTAGTACATTAAATAACAGTGGGGAGAATGGACAGTCTTGTCTTGTTCTTGATTTTAGAAGAAATACTTTCCATTTTTCCCCATTTAGTATGATGTTGGCTGTAGGTTTTTCATATATTACCTTCATTATCTTGAGGTATGTTCCTTCAATTCCTAGATTATTCATGCCTTTATCAGAAAAGTATGTTGAAATTTGCCAAAGCCCTTTTCTGCATCTGTTGAAAGGATCATGTGGTTTCTGCTTCTAAGTCTGTTTTATGCTCTATTACATTTATTGTCTTGCATATGTTGAACTACCCATGAATCCCTGGGATGAATCCAACTTGAATATAATGTATGATCTTTTTAATATGTTGTTGAAATTGATTTGCAATATTTTATTTGCAAGGATTTCTGCATCTATGTTCACCAGGGATATTGGTCTGTAGTTTTCTGATGTATTCTTCTCTGGTTTTACTATCATGGTAAGGTAATACTGGCTTCATAGAATGAGTGTGGTAGTGTTCCTTCCATTTCCATTTTGTGGAATACTCTGAAGCATATTGGTGTTAATTTTTCTTTTAGGATTTTGTAGAATTCAGCAATGAATCCATCTGGTCCTGGGCTTTTCTTTTTTGGGAGACTATTAATGCTCTGATGCTTGTTGTAGATTTGTTTAAGTTGTTTATATCTTCTTGACTTCATTTTGACAGGTCATATGTGTCTAGGAATTTATCCATCTCTTCTAAGATTTCAAGTTTTTTGGAATATAATTTTCCAAAGTATTTCCTAATGATTCCCTGGAATTCATTGATATCTGCTTTAATGTTCCCTGTTTTACCTCTAATTTTCTTGATTTGAGTCTTCTCTCTTTTTCCTTTAGTTAGTTTTACTAAGGGTTTGCCAATCTTTTTTATCTTTTCAAAGAACCAGCTCTTGTTTCATCAATTCTTTTTATTGTTCTTTTAGGCTCCATTTCATTAATTTCTCTTCTGATATTTATTTTTTCCATCTACTGGTTCTGGATTTTGGTTTTTTTTTTTTTCTTTTTCTAACAGCTTGAGGTGTATCATTAAGTTATTTGTTTGAGTTTGCTCTAATTTTTTAATGTAGACACTCATTGCTATAAATTTCCCTCTTAATACTGCCTTCGTTTTACCCAAAAGTTCTGGCTGGTTGTGTTATCATTCTCATTTGACTCTAGGAACTTTTAAATTTTCTCTCTGATTTCTTCAAGTACCCATTGGCCATTTAAGAGTGTATTGTTAATTTTCCATGTATTTGTGTAGTTTCTCTTGCTGTTAATTTCTAGTTTTATTCCATTATGGTTTGTAAGATACATGAAATTATTTCAGTTTGTCTATATTTGTTTAGACTTGGTGTATGGCCTAAAATGTCATCTACTTTCAAGAAAGTTGCATGAGCTGCTGAGGAAAATGTGTATTCAGTAGCTTTTGGGTGGAATATTCTGTAAATGTCTATTAAGTCCATTTGAACTTTGGGACATGATCAGGAGACAAAACCTAAGAATCCACAGGGTAGAAGATGGAGCAGAGATTAAAAACTAAAGGCGTAGAAAACTTAGTGAAATTATAGCATAACATTTCCCAAATCTGGGGGAAAAAAGATGGACTTCCAACCATGAGAGGCATTTAGACACCAAAGAGACATCACCCAAAAAGCTTCCCCATGACACATAATAATTAAAATGCCAAGATTACAGAACAAAGAAACAATTTTAAAGCTGCAAGAGAACGACATCAACTCATTTATAAAGGAGAATCCATTAGAATTACACTAGACATCTGAGCACAAACCCTAAATTCTAGGAAAGGATGGAAAGATATACTTCAAACCTGAAAATAAATAATTGCCAACTGATATTATTATATCCAGCAAAGTTGTTACTTAAAATGGATGGAAATATAAAGATATTCCACAACTAGCACACACTAAAGCAATACATGACCACCAAACCAACACTTCAGAAGATACTTAAAGGAATCCTACACACACAGGAAGAAGAAAGACAGTCTTCCACTACAAGAGCACAGGAAAGAATACATTTCCTGGGAAGAACAAACTAAAGAGAATTAAGAAAGACTCAATCATGTCTAACTCAAAAACCAGCAAACCCAGAATATAAATAAGGGAAAAAGAAAAGAATGACTAGTTTTTGAACCATCCAAGAAAACATCCAACCCAAAGCCCAGCAAACCTTTCTCTATAATAACCCTAAATATAAATGATCTTAACTCTCCAATTAAAAGACACTGATTAGTTGACTAGATTAAAAAATAAGAGCCAATAATTTGTTGTCCTCAAGAAACACCTCTCACCAGCAAGCACACCCACAGACTGAAAGTGAGAGGATAGAAATTGATACACTAAGCAACTGGAAGCCAAAAAAGAAAATTGGGGGGGGGGAGTAGCCATCCTTATATTATACAAGGTAGACTTCAAGTTAAAACTTTTGAAAGTCCAAAGAGCTGCGCGCAGTGGCGCATGCCTGCAATCCCAGTGGCTCGGGAGGCTGCAAGTTCGAGACCAGAGGGGCAGTCTGCGTAACTTAGTGAAACCTGTCTCAAAAAGTTAAAAAAAAAAAAAAAGGGCTGGAGGCAGTGGGTCAGTGGTCCAGCACTTGCAAAGCATGCAAGTGGGAGACCTTGGGTTCAACCCCAAGTACGGCACCCCAAGTACCGCAAAAAAAAAAAAAAAAAAAAAAAAAAAAAAAAAAAAAAAAAAAAAAAAAAAAAAAAACTAGTCCAAAGAAACAAAAAAGGTCACTATGTATTAATAAAGTGAATAATTGACCAAGAAGGTATAACAATTGTAAATATATATGCACTAAACATTGGTGCGCCCAACTTCTTTTTTAAAAAAATACTGGATTTAAGGAACATATAGATCTAGATACAATAATAGTGGGTGACTTCAATATCCCACTCTCATTAATAGGTAGAACATCCAAACAAAAAAACTAGCAAAGAAACTTTAGAGTTAAACACTAAAATTACTAGGAATATTTTAAGTGAAAAAAGAACAAGTTCAAAAGCAATACTTAAAATATAATCTAAGTTTTGTTTAAAATTCACATGGGTTTATAACCACCATTCACTTACTAATTCATTCCTTCATTTACTCATTCTCTAATATTTATTAAACAGTATATGCAAAGAATTACTTGATACACTGGGGAAAACAATGGTAAGTGAAATCAAACTTTAATAAAATTTTTTACCTGAATAGAGGGTCTATACATGACTTTAATTTTTTGATTTGGTATTTCCATATCTTTTCAATATTCTATGATAAATATGTGCTTTTCTGGTCATTTAAAAAATATTTCAATCTGAGAAATATATCCTTTGCTTAACTTAGGTTTAGTGAAAAGTCTTAGTATTAGAAAACTCTTGAATAATTCCTTGACATTTCAGATCTGGTGTTCTGAGTCCTTAAAATTCACAAAAATATTATGCATATCCAATAAACATAATGTAAATATGTTATACATATGATATACAAGTGTAACACATAGTTAACATAAAAATATGATATCAAAAATAACATACAAAATGTGACTGGGAATATATTTGATGAGCATTTCTCCAAGGGACAGCAAGTAATGGAAAGTAGTTGGATATTTTAATATTGATTCAGCTTACCTGAAAACAGAGCAGACACATTTAATTAAGAATATTTGTATAATTTAACAAGTAATCTGAAGTCCATTTGTATTTATGTTCTCTGACTCAGGGAAACAAAGCACTCCCATAGATTTCAGCTGCAAATCATTAACTTATGTTTTGAAATAATTCAATTTAATGCTTTGAAGTAATTGAAAAGGCATTTTCATCTGCCACAATTTAATATAATTTGAAGTAAAGGAATGAAATTAACTATATTGGTAAAAGTTAAATCTGTATTTATTTTTAAAAGCAGGTTAGGGAAAAGACATGCTTCAGAATTTTAAAAGATCTATGAATATAGAAGGGCTGCGATTTAGCTCAGTTGGTAGAGCACTGCACTGCAGTCTCTGAGGTCCCGAGTTCAATTCCCAGCACCGCAAAAATGGGAGAAGGGCCTGGCAATCCACTCCCAAGGCAATCCCGAAACAGTCAGCCATTGAAAACCCTATGAGGGTCGCTATGAGTCGGATACTGACTCGACGGCACATAACAACAACAACAACAACAATGAACATATATGTGGCTTCAGAATTTATTTTGGTGTGTTTTACTTTGAAATGTTACTCTCTGATTTTCACTTTCTCCAAACATAAAATGGAGTTGATAGGAATTATAAATCCCAGCATACCAAATGAGTTAGTAATAAAATAAAAACCTAAAATTCTGTGTATGTGCTTGTTAAGATATACTTATTTAAGGACACAGACATATTTAGAAATAAAAAGATAAATAGAATTGGTAGAATGGTTGGGTTGGTTAAGAATAGAGGCTGGGTTGTCAATACATGCAGAAGAACAGAACAGAGAATTGGTAGTATGGGTTTTCATCCTATAAACTTTATTTTATAGAAAATATATCAAAAAGTTTAGATAATTAATTCAAAGCCTGCAGCAGGACGACTGTGGTGTCAGATCACATCAGATCTCAGAAGCTAAGCAGGGTCAGGCATGCTTAGTACTTGGATGTGAGATGGCCTGGGAACACCAGGTGCTGTAGGCTTGGGAGAAGGACCTGGCAACCCACGCCCACAAAACAATCAGCCACAGAAAACCCTATGAATTGCAGAGAAGTATTAACATAGTGTTTTGCCTGTTGTAGGTAGGGTTGCTATGAGTTGGACACCAACTTGACAGCACCTAATAACAAAAACACAATTCAATGTTACTAATCTAATTTTCAGAATGGGCAGAATTGGGCTTGGAGATTTGTCTGATAGGCTCAACAGAAGCATAAGAACTAGCACAAAGAAGCTGACCATTGCAAGAACAGAGATGAGTGGGTTTAGGCACACTCAACAAAAAAATGAAATAGGATTTGTGTTGGGTATGATCAAAAAGTTGGGAACTTCAGAGAAATCAGAAATAACTCCTTGGTTGCTTACTGGGAAATTAAATGAAATGATAGGCACCACTGCTGTTGG
The DNA here is from genome assembly GCA_007922755.1 of Pedetes capensis. Lineage (NCBI taxonomy): Eukaryota > Metazoa > Chordata > Mammalia > Rodentia > Pedetidae > Pedetes > Pedetes capensis. The sequence goes on along the minus strand of VMDO01009614.1, from coordinate 58,325 downwards.
AAAGTGGAACACAGAGGGAAGGACAAATGGTTTGATATTCAGGATGTGTAACTCCAGCTGGTGGCAGAAATCGAGTGAGAAATAGCTGATGAGCAAGGCAACACAAAGATTACCAAGCAGGGCCAGGGGAGTTAGGCAGTAAATATTTCACAGGTAAAAAAAAAAAAATAGGACTCCACTACTTTTACTTTTCTAAATGCACAAAGCTCTTGAAATGGTAGATTTAATGTTAAAATGGAAGCAAAGAGACTTTGTCTTTAAAAAAAAATGTGACATCTCTGACATTTCTTGAATCTGGTCTATTTACTTAACGGCACCTAACAAGAAGAAGTCGTCTATTTACATGCAATAGACTAGAATAGCAGATTTTTATTTAGATATATTATTTAGATTTGATTAAGCTAAGAAAAGGTCTTTCCATATATCCTTCTGACAAGGTTTTATTGAAGAAAGCATTTCTTAAGACTATAAATATCATATCACAAATATTAGTATAAGGCAAAAGAAATTTTAAAATGCACACTGAAATATTAAAATGTTTTTAAAGCATTTTAAGTATATGAAAAAACAAATCACCTAAAATTTCAAGCATAATTTTTGTAAATCCAAATTATTCTTTAGAAATGCAAAACACATGCTCCTTTACCCTTTCCAGGATAGAGGTCCCTAGATATTGAGGTTCTTAAGCACACATGCTTAAATTTCATAAGAAAAGCATTCCTAGTCATTCTCCCAAAGATTACAGATTTCCTTAGCATTGCCCATCATCAAGAAGCTCACATATTTAAGAAATAGCTACATTATCCCAGATCTACTCTTCCAAGAAGTCTGATCTCAAGGGTTAATCCACAATGAGTTCAACTACTGTCACCATGAGTTATACTCTGTTATGTTTGGATCTTAAATGTCCCTCAAAGGCCATGTGTTGCAGGCTTGGTCTTTAACCTGTGATATTATGGGAGATGAAGAACGTTTAGGAGATGGGGCCTAGTGGAAGGAAGTTTGGTCATTAGAGGTATGCTCTTGAAGGGAATGTTGGGAAGCCAGCCTTTTCCTCTCCTGCTCATTGCTTCCTGCCTACCACAAGGTGAGCAGCTTTGGTCCACCATGTACTCCCCACCATGAGGTTCTGCCTCACCTCAGACCCAAAGCAATGGGGCCAAATGACCATGAACCTATACTCTCTGAAATAGCAAACCAAAATAAATGTTTCCTCCTTTTAAATTGTTTATCTCAGGTATTTTGTCACAGCGACAGAAAGCTGACTAATATGTAGTCCACATTATGTGAAGCTAATCTCTCTTAATAAGATTGAATGTTCATGGATGGCCAGGATTGTGTCTTAAACTACTTTGTTCCATTCATAATAATCAGTACAATTCTGATTTATAAAATAAGCACAAAAAGATGTGACTGAATTTAAAAGTAATTCAAAGAATGAAAAATAATGCATATAGGATGAATTATAAAGTATCTTCATGTCTAACTAAAAGTCATATAAATGATTCTTAGATAATACTAATTAACATAATACTTTAAGCCATATCAGAAGACAGTCTACATTATGATGATACATTGTGAATACTGAAACATTTCTCATAAACTCATAAGCTTTTAATAAAATTAAAAGCTCACAGCTCACAGGAGGAAATTTGCAGCTCACAGGAGGAAATTTGCAGAACACATTATCCTCACACCAAGAAAATACATTAAATGTTTGACATGATTATAATCTAAAACTGATCTACACATAATTTTGATAAATTAATCTATATACTGAACTTTAGTTAGAGATTAATAAAGTAATGTAAACACACAGTTAAAAGCTCCTTACCCACTAGACTTTATTCTTTTGCAGTAATTGGTGTATATTGGTGATGGCCATATCTCAGTAATAGGAAGGAGTAGTCAAGGAACCTTGTTTTAGTCTTTAATGATATTTACTTAACAGCACACATTTTTCTCTAAAACTTATATCACATTTAGTGAAAAACTAGAACAGTTTATACATGACTAGTTAACATGTTATGCTGTAATATGGATAATATAAAAGGAGAAAATTTGTTTCAAAAGATGTATGATGCGGTGCTTGAGGTTGATAGGTTTCATTATTGAGTTTCATCTTGTTTGTATAAACTTTCATAATACCAAATATACACTGAGTGCAAGAACATAAAATAGTTTCAGTTTATAATACATTAAGATGGTTAGCTGAGCCAGGCATGGTGGCACATGCCTATAACCCAGCAACTTGGGAGGCAGAAGCAGGAGGATCGCAGGTTCAAGGCCAAAGGTAGCATATACCACTTAGTGAGACCCGGTCTCAAAACAAAATGTTAAACAAAGGAGGTTTGGGGGTGCAGTCCAGTGGTAGAGCACTAGCAAAATTATATGCAAGGCCCTGAGTTCAACCCCCTAGTACCGCAAAAAGAATTTCAAAAAAAGATGATTAACTTTAAGAAGTTTATTTGAAAACATAGGCCAGTCTTGTTTATTTCTATCTATCCACATGTATGGAGTGCAGATGGGAAATTATCTGTCATGCCACAGCACGGAATTTACAAAGAGCAGCTGGTGAAAGAAGGAGAAAAGGGAGCTATGTATCCAGTTGAGAAGAAAGCCCAACAAAATAAGTAGGTAAGGTCAAGTCTCAGAACTCTATACATTTTTTACAAAGGGCTTCCAAAGTATTGAACTACTTTTGTTCATGTACACTTAGCCTACCACTTATGTGTATGCTATCCAGTTGTTTCAGTGCCAACTTTGTTATTCTAAATCATGTCCAATCCACTCCTCTGTGGTCATTTTGACTGTGGTTCTGACACTTACTGACTCCCTTAAAGTGATTTCCTGTTATAAAATTTCACTCTGCTCTCCGATGAACCTCTACTTTCTTATATTTTTCTTATTGTAGTATCTGTTTAGTCCACAAGTAACCCAGGACCAACCAACTAGATAACTGTTATGATGTTGAATGAAAATAAGATCCATAATAGAAATCATTTAGGGACTACTGAAGCCCTGTTAGGATGTCCTGTGGGCAAGATAAGCAAACTCTATGTTATTTTAATAAAAATTTTTGAGAAATTTTTGTACTACTATTTCTATCCATACTATAGATTAGGTTCCGGAAAACTCTCTCTTTTTCAAATATCCAATGATGCTAGAGGAAATGGAATAAGATATTTTTAAATGCAAAGCAGAGAGAAAAGAGCTTTAAGATAGGAAAGTGCGAGCTGGTGAAGCTGCTCCACCAGCTTTCAACAGCATGGTAATAATCATGCCATTAGTATGCGGGAGAACAATAGTGTTAATGACCCTGCCTCTTCAACCTCACTGTGTCCCTGCCTTTTATCATGTGCTTTTAGGGTTCCTCTCAAAAAGGTAGAAGATATTTCTCTCCACATATGCCTCTTTAGCCAGCAGAGTGGACAGAAGTTACCATATGCCATTTACAAACCTAGTCCTCCAGAGTCCACAAGTATTTCCATTTGCTCTCTTGTATTTCTGCCACATCCATGAAAAAGACATGCCTATGATGTGTCCCTGTTCTCAGAAGAAGGATGAGAAACACTTGGACAGATCTGATTCACCTCAGGTACACTAGCTTATATCAATTGACAGCCATCTATCTTCTAAACACATCAGAAAGTCCAACTGGGATCTGTTGAGCCTATCTAGCCAGAAACTAGCATAAGTCAGCTAAGCCCCAGAGAAGGAGGATGAATAAATATTGTTTTAAATCACTGCATTTTGGAGTAAATTGTTAGCCTACAGCCAACTGACATGTGGTATTGCTAAATAAAAATCTAAACTACTTGCCACTGGTTGTGGGTTGGGATATATTGGTAGGTGGAGGTCATGAAAATGATACAGAAATTATTATGAGGCTGGAAAACTGGAGATAAATGTTAAGTGGGATTAAAATATTTGGTAAACTGTCATCCACAGTAACTTGGAAAATAGAAAGTATACCTAATGTTGTTGTTGTTAGGTGCTGTCGAGTCGGTATCTGACTCAGAGCGACCCTCACAGGGTTTTCAATGGCTGACTGTTTTTCAGGATTGCCTTGGGAGTGGATTGCCAGGTCCTTCTCCCAATACCTTCCCTTGGGGAATAGAAATCTCCTTACTACCTACTATCCAGTATACCCAATAGACTTTTAAAATTGATTATGGAGATCTCCAGGAAAAATATCAACATAATTTATTTGATTTTAGCTACATTTAATTTCTTCAAAAAACGATGAGCTCAGAAAATAACTGGCTAATCTTCAAGCAAAACTGAGTGTTAAGAGTATGGCTAAGTTTTTCATCTCCAGTCTTTACAGACATCTAAAGATATTTGTTGTTGTTAGGCGCTGTCCAGTCAGTGTCTGACTCATAGAACAGGTGAAATGCTATTGTCAGTGCTTCACTGCTATTCATAGGGTTTTCTATGGTTGATTGTGTTTTGGGAGTGGGCTGCCCCATCCTTTCCCCAAGCCTACAGCACCTGGTGCTCCCAGGCATTCTCCCATCCAAGTACTAACCAGGCCTGCCCCTGCTTAGTTTCCAAGATTTGATAGGGATTAAATGCCACAGTGGTACAGCTGCAGGATAAAGCTGTTTAAATTATTATAAATCTTTATACAAATATCAAAGTCATGGCCCAGCCAGAAAGATATGCACTCAGGATAAAGAAAAATCAAGAATATAACTATAAGACCCTTCATTGAAACCTCAGAAAAATTAAAATGGTACCTATTAATACCAGCAATTAAATTTAGAAAGATAGGCAGTCTTGAAAAGAATTGTGGATATGGTTTTGGTGCAAGAAAGGAACAGAAGTGAAATATGTAGGAAACCAGAAAATTATTTGAGATAGTTGGAATTCTCAAAAACATCAGCCTGGAGTAAAAATGACTAACTTTAAGAGGTAAAAAACCCTCTGGGGCTCTTTTTTCTGCAATAAGGAAGTAAGCTGAGGAAGCTGCTCAAAGGCATCTTTTCCAATGCTCCCTTCAGGTTAACAAAATAAAAAATACAAAAAGAGGAAGAAGAGGAGGAGGAGGAAGCAACTTCACTTAGTGTAACTAAGAGCTATGCAAAACAATAGGTAGGGACTCCCAGGGAATCTGGTTCTTACTCCTTGGATAAAATTATTGAACATCCCACCCTAGCCACCCCTTGCGTTAGGAAGACCTAAAGATGTATGGCCAGCAGGATTTCAGAATTGCTATGAATCAATGACACTATAAACTTCCCATTATTCTCTTTTTCTAATGGGAATATTTAATATAGTTACCTTATGTCAGTCTTGTCTTCAGCCTACCACCATGGTGTTGGATCGTGTCTGATCTCAGAAGCTAAGCAAGGTCAGGCCTGGTTAGCCCTTGGATGGGAGACTGCCTGGGAACACCAGGTGCTATAGGCTTGGGAGAAGGACCTGATAGCCCACTTCCAAAACACAATCAGCCACTGAAAACCCTATAAATAGCAGAGAAACACTGACAACACTGTTTCACCTGTTGTACATAGGGTCACTATAAGTAAGACACTGACTGGACAGTACCTAACTACAACAACAACAACAACATGTCAGTCTTATCACGTAATAGAAAAGAAAAAACAAAGTTGTCACCATTCACATATATAGATTTCAGATATAAGTTAGTGTGACCTCAACAAATATGCTGAATTTAAGATCAATTTTCAAAAATCACTTTCATGTCTATATGCTAGTAAGTTTCAAAACATATAAAACAAATACCATTTGTAATAACTACCAAAAATGAAAAGTGTTAGGATCAGATTAATAAAAAATTTGCATTTTTGAATACAAGTATATGGCTTTATGATAAAGTACAAAATTTAATTAAAATTGATGAATTTAATGTTCATAGGGTACAAAGTTGTCAGAATGCAAAGATGTCAATTCTCCCACATTAGTTTAAAGCAAATTGCAACACCAAACCCAGTGGAATAACAGAAATAAGCAAATATGCCAATGAAAGAAAACAGAGAGCCCAGAAACAATTTGTAACAGAAGATGCATGCATACTAAGTGACAGATAATGAACTTTCCAGTGAATGATCCTAGGAAATTTATTATCTGTATGGGGAAAATATATCCCAGCCCTTGCCATACTATGAAAAATATTAAGTACATGTAGAATAAAGACATAAATATGAAAAAAGAGAATGAAATAAAAAATAGTATTTTCATTACTCCAAGTAGGAACAGATTTCTTGAATAAAGCAAGTTAATATCAGACTGAAAATCCTATTAGGGTTGCTAGTTGGAAATTTACAATATTACAAGTTAATGTCAAGTTTTTCTGTGAATAGAAAGCACTATTTGAACAGGGATAACAATGCTCACAATTAGGGAATATAACTGAAACACACATAAGAAAGAAATTTGGCACCAGAATGTATAATAAACTTATAAAAATACAAAGAAAAAATAACTAGGTAATAAAAGTGGGCAAAAGCAACTAGAGGGCACTCAACTTCATTGAAAATTATAAAATTGCTAATTAAATCCATGAGAACCAATTTTTCATTAAAATGATGGATGGCAGTGTTGGCAAGAACCAAGAGAAAAGACAATATTATTCCAAACTGTTGGGAGGAGTATAAATTGAAACAAAGTCTTCAGAGAAAAATTCTGCACTGTTTAGTAAAGATAGTAATGCCCATGATGTTGTTGTTAGATATACACGCTATATTGTCAAGAAAATCTACTTCTAATTTTGAACCTGAGGGAAACCATTGCTTATACAGGCAAGGAAATGGATATGCCAGTCTGTGTGGTATCATTTTTTATACAGGCAAATTGCAGAAAAACACTTGCAGTAAGATACCATTTAAATAAACTTTACAACAACAAAAAACTTGGAAATATATTCATAGGAAGATATAGGGGGTGGTAAAACAGCAAGGAAAAGCAAGAGAACAAAGTTAAAATTCAGGACAGGATGAAGTTGGCTACTATCAGAGAGTTACACAAGGCTTTCAGCTACATCAGTAATGACTTCTTCAGCTACAGAGTAGATACCTGGGCATTCACTATATTACTCTTTACATATGTTGCTGCATGTCATATTCATAATTTTAAAAGTAAAAAAGAGAACATCCTAAATTAATTAAAGTTCAATAAGTTGTGACTTTTTTTCCCTTTTGGCTCAGATACATTTTCATTCCTCAGTTAACTTCAGTATCTGTTTGCCAATTGATGTTGCTTATGATTACTGTGAGAAAATGAAAGCAATCAGAAGAGAATTGGTTCCTCTTTCCACTGTAAATCCACCAGCTACTAGCATTCTAGTCTATAGTTACACCATATGGACTGTCATTTCTTCTCTTCTAAAGTCTGGCATATAGAAGATACTCAAAAACATTTGCTGAGTAATTGAAAAAATGACACAACATTTAGGTAATAAATGATTCAATAATACACTATCAACATCATGAGTCATCAAAGAAATGTAAATTAAAGTCACAATAAAATAAAACTTCACACTCATGAGGATAGCTATAATTTCAAAGATAGACAATAAAGAGTGATGACAAAAGTGTGGATAAAAGGAATCCCCCTCCCACCTGCTGGAGGGAGTGTGAAATGGTGCAGCCACTGTGGAAAACTGTTTAGATCCTCAAAAAGTTAAATACAGAGTTACTGTACGGATCAGCACTTCCATTCTTACATATATACTCAAAAGGCATGAGGACACATGTCTACACAAAGAGTTGTACATGAATTTCATGAAAACTTTATTTGTAATAGCTGAAAAGTAGAAACAACTCAAATGTTTACCACCTGATGAATAAATAAACCAAATATGATATATCCATACCATGGAATATTGCTTAGCAATTAAAAATAAGTGCAATACTGATACTTCTACAGCATGAGTAAATCTTGAAAACATGTTAAATGGAAGAAGACAGTCGCAAAATACTAGACATTGTATGACTGCTTTTGTATGAAATTTCCAGAATAGACAAATCTGTAGAGATAGCAAGTAGATTAATAGTTTTCTAGAGCTGAAGGGTTAGAGCAGTATGAGAGCTAGGGAGTACAGGGCTTCTTCTGGGGATGAGGAAATGTTCTAAACTCAGCTGGTGGTGATCATTGCACAACTCTGGGAAATACACTAAAAACTACTAAACTGTACACTTCAAAAGGGTGAATTTTAGAGTATGTGAATTATGCCTTGATAAAGCTGTCAAAATCATGCATTAAATCTGTTTTCAGATTTTTCACTTTTACAGTCGGTTAGAACATGGCATGAATTTCCAGTAAGACAGACGAGATACCAGAAGCAAAGAAGGAAATATTTATTCCAGGTCTACCCAGCACTGGTATCGAGATATTAAACAAATCACTTCCTCATTCTAACCTCTGTTTCCTTATTTGTAAAATAGAAAAACCACAATCTCTCCTTTCCACTGTGGTGAGAACCAAATTCAAAAGCACATCAAAATGTATCTAGCATCCTCGCCAGCCCTAACAGATGCCAGCGTTATCCCTCCTTCCCTCATCGCCAATCTTGTTCAACCTCCTACTCATCATCTGAAACTCTTTGTTCTTTATTATGGATATTTTCATACTAATACAAGACTGGGACAAATAATAAATTAATTTGTATTTGCACACATCTTCAGCAATTATCAACTTATGGGTAAACCTACTTCATCTTTCTCTTCCCCCACATCCCTTCTACATTCCCCTTCCTTGCCCTAATTATGTCAAAGTAAATCTCATTCATCAATATCATATCATGTGTAAGTATTCCTGTGTGTATTTCTAAAAGCAGCACAGTGGCTTTTTTGTAAAGAAATATAATACCATTATCTTATCTAACCATAAATTAACAATAATTCTTTGATATCAGCAGCTATTTAGTTTTCAAATCTTCATTGTTTCAGGGAAATTATCTGTTTGTTCCCACAAATTAGGCTTGAAGCAAGACTTTCTTAAAAATCACAATTGACTGCATTTTACATTTCTTTTAATCTACAATCCTCTTCCTCTGCTTATTTTTTCTCTTGTAATTTTTTTGTTGTTGTTATTGTTCAAAAATTCTGAGTTTTAGAGATTTTGTCCTATAAGTTTTGCAAAGTCTGTGTTTATCCCTTGCATCCTTGTGATGTGGCTGGAAGTGTTCTCCTCTTCTAGTTTCTGCAAATTAGTAGCAAGATCTGGATGAAAGTTCAATGTTGTTTTTGTTTTTGCCAATAATACTTTAGAGAGAATGGTTCTAATTTTCTCTGGAGGCAAATAATGTTTCATTGGCTCTTCATCAGCAATGCTGGCAGCATGGATCATTTTACTTAGAACCATTAATTCACCAGCATTAATTGCCATGTGGTGATTGACTAATTTTATAATTCCATGTTTCTTTATTCACTGGAATACTTCTATAAAGAGAAAATTCCTGCCATCAAATACTTGGATACCCTGAAGTATAATTTGTATAAATTTATTCTTTCTTTTTGTTTTTCCTGGTTTTTAAAATAATGATTTTGAATCTCAAACATCCTCCAAAGATTATTAATGAAGGATTTTTGTATGAACATATGGATTTTATAATCAATATGACTCATTGCATTGCAGTTGCTATTCTTCCTCTTTCAAATTTTCTCAACTCTTCCCAGTGGGAGACCATTTTATTCAACTCTTGAGCTCTTTTGACACAAACTTAGTGGTTTTTGATAGAGTACTTTCTTTCTGGTATGACACAACACAGCTATTTCTTTTTGTACATTCTCTCTTCCAGACATGGAATCAGCCTTCATTCTGAGGGACTCTAATTCCTTTTTATGTGAAATAATACTTAAAGACTAGTCCCTTGGCACTAGGACTACTAATTGCTAATGTGTTGGAAATACTGGATACAGCCAAGAAATATGTACTTTTAAAATATCTTATTTTTACATTACTCAGACGTACAGAAAAGTTTCAAAAAAAAGAAATAAAACTAACAAAGAATTCTGGTATACTCCTCACCTGTATAGCCCAAATGTTGTTAACATAATAATGTCAATATTGTTGGTTGATATTTTGCCTTATCATTTTGCCTGACACTTTGCTTTATCATTTACATATATCTTAACATGTTGTTGGAGAAGGACGTGGCAACCCACTCCCAAGGCAATCCTGAAAACAGTCTGCCATTGAAAACCCTATGAGGGTCGCTATGAGTCGGACTCGACTCGACGGCACCCAACAACATGTTGTTGTTGTGGTGGTGGTGGTGGTTGTGGTTGTTGTTGTTGTAAGGTGCCCTTGAGTTAGATCCAACTTATAGCAACCCTAAGTACAGCACAATGAAACTCCAGCATTTGATAGTGCTTATTTGCTATTCACAGGGTTCTTAAAGGCTAATTGTTTCAAGAGTGGGCTGTCAGATCCTTCTCCATAGTTTGTCTTAATCTGGAAGCTCAGCTGAAACCTGTCTACCAAGGGTGGTTCTTCTGGTATCTAAGATACCAGTGGCATAGCTTTCAGCATCACAGCAACATGCTACCCCCCACAGCTCAACAAGCTGACAGACCTGTGGGGGATATTAATATATATGTGTATACATATATATTATACATACATAAATTTTATATGCATGACATTCTCCCACAACCACTTCTGATATGATGTTTCTCTCTCTAAACATTTCAGAGTATAGGACATTTACTTATACGGCTACACTATGATAATCAAAATGACTAGCCAGCAATAATACAATACTAATATACCAACTATTTAAATTTCCCCAATTATCTGAATAATGTTGCTTATGGTAAAAGAAAATATTGGATCACATTTAGTATTCAATAATCATTTTAAAATTTCATTTAATCTAAAACAGTTTTAGGTCTCTCTTTGATGGTCATGGTCTTCATATTTTTAAAAGTATGGGGCAATTATTCTTTAGAATAACCCCTAATTTATATTTTCCAAATGTTTCCTAATGATTATATTAAAACCATGGATTTTTAGAAAGAACAACATAGAAGTGAGGTATTTTTTTTCACATCAAATTGCACATGACATTGATTTTTATCCATCACTTGTATTAACCTTGGTCACTTGGTTAAGGTGGTATCTTCCAGTTTTCTCCAGTGTGAAGTCACTTTTCTCTTGCTAATTAGTAAGTATCTACAGAGTGGAGGTTGATAATTTTGAAACTATGGAGATATCCTGGAATTCATTAAATTTCACTCACAAATATTAACATCTTTTGTTAGGCCTTGCCTGGATCAATTACTATAATATTCAGCAATTTGTGGTTTTTAAAATTGAAACCAATATTTAGTTCTTAATGATACCTCCAATTTGAAATCAGGATCAGAGAACTTTTACTTAAATTTATTGATCTTACATGTGTATTTCCCTTCCTTCTGCCAAAAACTGTAGAAACCAATATAATAACTTCTTTGGTATATCATACAAGAGTACACAGTCTCATTAAAATTATATTAACACTATCATTAACAACATGACCACCAAAAAAAGTATTAAAGTGCATTACTATTCTCTCTGTCTTTAGAATGCATCCTGCAAGAAGACAATCAAATCACTATTACAATGACTTGGAGCAATCCATCTCAGTGTGTTTATGTTGTCAACCTGAAATAAAGTTGTGTAAAATGGTTTCATTCTATTTTTGATTATTAGAAATTACTGTTTTAAGATTTAACTTTATTTCTTTATTTTTATTTTATAAATAACTGTCAGTGAGGTACAGAGTAATAAGGCATTTGCAATTTCCATTGTGCACCTATTACATCATTTTTGGTTACACTTACATCAACTTACATAAATTATGGAACCCTTTGATTAATATGTACTAAAATCATGTGAAAATATGGGTTATATTCTCCTGTTTCTTCCTATGTATTTGTGTAGTCACATCATAATATTTGAGATTATCCTCTCCCTCTTTATCACCTGCATTTCCCCTCCCCATTCCCCTTTCAACAATCTTTGCTCCCCTGCTAGTTCCCTTCCCCTGTCTTTCTACTCTGTTTACATTTTCCCTTCTTAGATAAGCCTGATTGTTCCTTTTTTAGATATCTACATATGCACAGTATTTTTTTCTTCCTTTAAGTTAGATTTAGGTCCAAGTTCTGAGTGAGAACATATAGCATTTCTCTTTTTGGGACTGAGTTCATTTGCTTAGGACGGTATTCTCCAGTTCTGTCCACATTCCTGCAAATTACATTATTTCATTCTTTTACATTAGTGAGTAATACTCCATTGTGTATATAAACCACAATTTTTTATCCATTCCTCTGTTGATGGACATCTTGGTTGATTCCATATGCTTGCAGTTGTGAAGAGTGCTGCACTAAATATGGACATGCAGGTGTCCCTGTGGTGTGATGACTCATCATCCTTGGGTATATTCCCAGGAGATGTATTGCTAGGTCATATGGCAGTTCTATTCTTAGTTTTCTAAAGTATCTCCATGTTGATTTCCAGTAGTTGTTGAACTATTTTACAATCCCACTAGCAGTGTAAAAGCATTCCTTATTCTCTGCATCCTTGTCAGCATTTGTTATTTGTTTTGTTGATCTTAGCCACTCTTACTGGAGTAAGATGGAATCTCAGTGTTATTTTGATTTCATTTCTCTAATGGTTATATATATTGAGCATTGGTACATGTGTTTTTTGGCCCAATTTCTTCCTTTGAGAACTGTGTGTTCATTTCCTTTGCCTACTTATGTAATGGGTTATTTGTTGTCTTGGTATTTGCTTTCTTCAATTCTTTGTATATTCTTGAAGTAAGTTCTCTTGTCCAATGCATAGGATGCAAAGATTCTCTCCCATTCTGTAGGCTTTCCCTTACTCTGTTGATGGTTTCCTTTGCTGGACAGAAGGATTTCACTTTCATGTAATTCTATTTGTTAATTTTTGGTACTATTTGCATTCTTGTTAAGGAAATACTTTCCTATGCTTATGAGTTGGAAAAGTTTCCTATCTTTTCTTCTAGTAGTTTTAAGGTTTCCAGGTTTATGTTGAGGTCTATTTTCCATTTGAAATTTACTCTTGTGCAAATTGAGAGATAGAGGTCTATTTTCAATTTTCTGCAAATGGATATCCAATTTTCTCAGCACCATTTGTTGAAGAGGCTATCTCTTCTCCATTGAACATCCTTAGCCCCTTTGTTAAAAATCAGGTAGTTGTGTGGGTGTATTTCTGGGTCTTCGATTCTATTCCATCAGTCTTCAAGCCTATTGTGCCAACACCAAGCTGTTTTTGCCGCTTAAGATTGCTTTGGCTATATGAGGTCTTTTATGCTTCCATATGAATTCTAGGGCCTGTAGCAATAGCCCTGTGGTGTCCGATCTCATCAGATCTCAGAAGCTAAGCAAGGTCAGGCCTGGTTAGTACTGCAATAGGAGACCCCCTGGGAAGACCAGGTGCTGCAGGTATGGGAGATGGATCCAGCAACCCTCTCCCAAAAATCAATCTGCCATTGAAAACCCCATGAATAGCAGAGAAGCACTGACAATAGTGTTTTATCTGTTGTACCTATGGTCACTATGAGTCAGATACTGGCTCGATGACACCTAAAAGCAATGATGAATTTTAGGACTATTTTTTCTATTTATGTAAAGTCTGTCATTGGAATTTAATGGCTATTAAATCTGTAAATTGGTTTTGGTATTATAGCCATCTTTACAATATTGATTCTCCTCATCCATGGGCAAGGGAGATCCTTCCATCTTCTAGTATCCTCTCCATTTTCCTTCTTTAGTGGCTTGAAGATTTCCTTGTAGAAATTTTCAGTGTATTTGATTAGATAATGCCTAAATATTTAACTTTTTGATGGGCTATCGTGAATGAAATTGTTGCCTTAACTTCCTTCTCTCCCTGCTCACTATTGGTGCAAATGAATGCTACTGATTTTTGAGTGTTAATTTTGTATTCTGCTACTTTGCTAAAGGATTTAATTACCCCTAAGAGTTTTCTAGAGGAATTTTGGGGGTCCTGAAGGTAAAGGATCATGTCCACAAATAAGGATAATTTGATCTCTTCTTTGCCTATCTGTATCCCTTTGATTTCCTTCTCTTGCCTGATTGCTCTAGTTAGGACTTCCATCATAATACTGAATAAGAGGAGAGAGAGGCCATCCTTGTGTTGTTCCTAATCTTAGAGGGAACAGTTTTGATTGTTCCCCCATTTGATATGATATTGGCTGTGGGTTTGTCCTAGATGGCTTTTATGATGTTGAGTTATTTCCCTGTTATGCCTACTCTCTCCAGAACCTTTATTTTGAAAGGATGCTATACGTGGACCAAGACTTTTTCAGTGTCAAGTGAGATGACAGAGTGGTTTCTATCTCTTGATATGATGAATTACATTGATTGATTTTTTTATGTTGAACCAGCCTTGCACTTATGGAATGAAGCCCACTTGATCATAGTGCATGATGTTTTTTATGTGTTGCTGAATTCAGTTTGCCAGAATTTTATTGAGGATTTTTGTGTCTATGTTCATCAGGGAAATTGGTCTCTAGTTCTTTCTTTGAAGTATCCTTGTCCAGTTTGGGTAACAGGGTGATTGATATTGGCTTCATAGAATGAGTTTGAAAGAGTCTCTTCCTTTTCTATATTATGAAATAGTTTGAGGAAAATAGGTATTATTCTTCTTTAAAGTTTTGATTGAGTTCTACTGTGAATCCATCAGGACCTGGACTTTTCTTTGTTAGGAGATTTTTTTTATTACTATCACTATTTAAGTGACCATAACAGATATATTATGGGAGAAGGATGTGCAATCCACTCCCAAGGCAATCCCAAAACAACCAGCCATTGAAAACCCTCTAAGGGTCGCTATGAGTCAGACACAACTTGATGGCATCTAACAATAACAATGGGTATATTTAAATTGTCTCCTCTGAACTTAATTTTGGTGATTCATGAGTTAAGGAAGTCATCCATTTCTTCTATATTTTTGTTCTTTTGAGAGTACAATTTCTCAAAGTATTCCCTGATGATCTTCTGGATTTCATTGGTATTGGTGGTTATAACCACATTCTCATCTCTAATTATTTTAATTTGGGCCTTTTCTTTCTTTCTTTAGGCTGGCTGGGGATGTCTATTTTATTAATCACTTCAAAGAACCAGATCTTAGTCTTATTAATTCTTTGAATCTTTTTAGGTTCTAATTTGGATATCTTTGCCTTGATCTTGATAATTTCTGAGTGCTCATTTTGGGATTGGCTTGTTGTTGTACTTGTTCTAGTACTTAAAGATGTATCATTAAGTTATTTAATTGAGCCTTCCATAACTTATTTATGAATTCATGGCTATGAACTGCCCTTTTGAATTGCCTTTGCTGTATCCCATAGATTTTGGTAGAATGTATTTTCATCTTTCTTTGATTGTAGAATTTTTTTAGTTTCTTCTCTGATTTCTTCAATGACCCACTGATCATTCAGCAGTGTATTATTTAGTCTCCATGAATTTGCAATACTTCAGAGATTTTTCTTGCTTTTGCATTCTAGTTTTATTCCATTATGATCTGATAAGGTACAAGGGATGGTTTCTTTTTTCTTTCTTTCTTTTTTTTTTTTGTATTCATTGAGGTCATTTTTGTGGACTAAAATGTGGTCTGAGAAAATTTTCCATATGGTGCTGAGAAAAATGTGTATTCCAATTTTTATGGGTGGAACATTCTGTAGATGTCTAAAAGGTCCAGTTGGCCTATGATGCTATTTAAGTACATCATTTCTCTGTTGATATCTTGCTTTGATGGCCTGTCTCTTGGCAAAAGTGGGGTATTGAAATCTCATATAATTATTATGTCTCATTCAATGTGTTCCTTTATCTCCAATAAAGTTTGTCTTATGAATCCCAGTGCCCATGTATTTTGTGAGTAAATATTAAGTATCATTATGAGTTCCTGGTTGACTATTCATTTTACTAATATGTAGTGTCCTTCTTTGTCTCTTTTGATTAGTTTGGGATTTAAATCTAAGTGTCTGAAATTAGTATCACAACCTCTGCTCTTTTTTTTCCCCACACGCATGATATATTGTTTTCTAGCCTTTAGTTTTCCACTTTAAATGGTCTTTTATGGATAAGGTGAGTCTCTTGAATGCCACATATTGAGGGTTTATGTTTTTTAATCCAATTGGTCAGTCTCTGTCTCTTAAATTTGACCATTTACATTGACAGTAATTTTTGAGAGGTGATTATTATTCTGCAACAGTTTGGCCCTTATTTATATTTTGTTTCATATTTAGCCTATTGTTTTCTTAAGCTCTCCTCGTGTTTATTACTCATTCCTTTGATTTTCTATTTTCTATTTTCTATTTTCTATTTTCTAAAATAGAAAATATTTCTATTTTATCTTAGGTCTCCCATTTGTGCTGTTTCATTGAGAAGTTTCTGCAATGCTGGCTTGGTAGTCACAAAAAATTTAAACAAGTCAATATCATGTAATGCCTTAAATTCATCATCTATTTTAAAAGAAAGGTTCAGTGGTAATGTAATCTTGGTTGGCAGTTGTCTTTTTCAAGACTTAAATGATGTTTGACCAAGATTTCCTTTCCTGTAAGGTTGTTGTTGAGAAATCAGCTGTTATTCGGATGGGGTTGCTTTTGTTGAGTGAGTTGGCATTTCTCTCTTAAAGCTTCTTAGAATAGTTTCTTTATGCTCTACATTTAGCATTCCAATTATGTGTCAGAGAGAAAATCTGTTCTGATCTACTCTGGGGTTCTGAATGTTTCAGTTGTATAGGTATCCAGCTATCACCTTAGGTTTGGGAAGTTCTCATCTAATATGTCTTTGAATAAATTTCCTAATCCTCTTGTGTTGTCAGCTCCTTCATGAACTCCTTGAATTTGTAGATTTCATTTCTTCATTTAATGAAAGACCTCTTCAAAATCTTGCTCATACTGCTTCATTTTTCTTTCCTTCTTGGCATCTGAGTGAATCAGGTCCTCCACTTTTCCTTCATCATCAGGTATCCTGTTTTCAGCTTCATCTAGTGTGGATACTGCCACTTCTACTGCAATATTGAGTTGATTGAGTTTGTTTTGCATCCTCAGGATTTCTGTTTGAGTCTTCTTCAGAACCTCCATTTCTTTGTTCAGGTTTTCTTCCAACATAGATATCTTTTTGCCCAGTGAATCAATTGCTTTCATAGTGGCGTATTAGAGATCTTTCAGCATATTTATAAGCATGTTCTAAACTCTTTATCTGGCATCTCTAAGTATACAGTTACTTTGAAATTATCCATTAAAGGGGCTTTGGTCTATTGAGTATTCCCATCCAGCTTGACCTTTCATGTTTTGTGTGTCTTTCTGTTGAGGCTTGTCCATTGTTTGGTCAGGTTGCTAGGCCTTGGTTCCTCCATGTGTGACATTCTCTCCCAATATTCCCATGAGTGGGTGATGATGGGCACTTCTCTGCCTTCCCCCACCACTTTGCAGCTTCAGTATCCAGTGTCTAGCTCCCACTGCAGCCTCTGCATTCAGCACTGCTCCCTCAGTTTCTCCCAGTCCCCTGTGCATCCAGCCCACAATCCCACCACAGCCTAAACCATGTCTCTTAGAATCCCCAGACCTGAGGTGCCACCTTACCATGTGAAAAACACTACCAAGACTCAAACACACCTTAGTCTGAACAAGCTTTCTTAGGCTCAGGGATCCAGCAGTGCCAGTCACTCCTCTCTGTCCCCTGAACTCACCATCATTTAGTTTCTTTTCCTCCAGCTTGCAGTCCCCATGGTGCTGGAAGCCAGGGCAGCAACCATCTCTCTCTGATAAAAATAAAAAGCAAAATACAAAACCACAGTCCCCAGGTCTGAGACCCTGAAGTGGAGCCATGCAGCCTTTCCTTCTCTCAGGATACTCATGCAGATATCTGTTGTTGTTGTTATTAGGTGCCATCGAGTTGAGTCCGACTCATAGCGACCCTATGTAGATATCTACTTTTATTTTTTTCCCACAGTACCTCTCATCAGCTGCACCCTTCCCTGAAGACCCCTCCATGCCTACTCATTAGGATGCTGTGCCATCCCATAGGGCTCTACCATAACCCCTTATCAGCCACGTGCCATCCTGGAGAGCTCCACTGTATCTGTCTTCAGCCTTGTGCCCCTCCACTAGACACATGACACCGTGGAGGACTAGGCTCTACCTCTCTATAGCTGTGTGCTATTCTGGAGGCTCTGTCATGCCTCCCACTAGCTGCATGCCATCCCTGAGTGCTCCATGGTACCTCCCTTCAACCATGCTTTAGACTTCAATGTTCTGCTGGATGTCATTCTTCCCACCTCCTTTAGTTTCTCCGGCTTCTCTTCCCTTTCTCACACTGCTCACAGGACAATTGTGTTTCTCTACTCCTTGAACACAGAAAGCTGTTTTTATTTTGCTCAGGCTGCTTCCTAGGGCAGGAAGGCTCTTTCTCCCAGAAGTAGTGTCATCAACACCTATTCCTTCAGATAAAAACTTTTTAGGGGAGACAAGAGACTCCAATCATTTGACAGCTAGTAGAGGTGAATTTTTGTCTTCCTTCATCCATGCATGTATACTTTATTCACCTTTTCAATTTTAGATATTTTGACTTTTAAATTATCTGTTGGTTTGTTAATAATTTCTCTCCAGAAGCTCTTCTCAGTCCAACACTGGCTTCTCTTTCTTTAATTTTGTTTTCAAGTCATGCAAACTATTTAAATGGTTCCAAAGTGAAATTTTCAAAATCCTAAGAAGTCAATCTTCTATCTATACCCTCTTTTCTCTATACCTTTCCTTATTCCTACTCTCTACACTTTCCCTTTTGTCATAGATAACTTTTTGAAAACAATTTTAGGTGTGTATGTTTGTGTGGATATGTGTGTGTGCATGTTTGTGTTTTGCAATGTGATAGCTTTTACTATCATTCTGATTTTAATATAGGCAAATATATCAGTATTTTCATTGCACTCACTTAGGTAAATGGTGGCATTCTATAAACATATTTCTTATTCTTCCCTTTTTTATTTAATAATACATCTTTGGGATCATTCTGTAATATATAGATATTCTTTTCTCCTTATAGCTGTATAATTCTCTATTGTATGGATATCCTAAAATTTATCTAGTATTCTTTAAATGGACATTTGATTATTTCTACTCTTTTGTGGCGTGCCAGGGTTTAGCTCAGTTGGTAGAGTGCTGCACTGTGCTCTCTGAGGCCCTGGGTTTAATCCTCAGCACCACAAATATGGGAGAAGGTCCTGGCATTTTGAAAACAATCAGGTATTGAAAACCCTAGGAATATCAGAGAAGCACCGACATAGTGCTGGGCTTAACACAGTGTTGAGGAATGTTGCATCTGTTGTACATAGAGTCACTATGAGTCAGACCGGACTCAATAATACCTAACAACAACAAAAGTCTTTTGCTACTAAAATATTGTAAAAATGGATAGCCACTTGTATAAATTTGTTCATATTTTTGCCAGTGTGTCCTTGAGACAGATTCATAGAAATAGGACCATCTGATCAATGAATTGCATACATAATGTTTAAAATATTGCAACATTTCTCTTCATGGTGTTTGTACCATTTTGTATTCTCACCAGCAATGTGTGAAAATACCTATTTGCCCAGAGCTTTGCTCAAAGAGTATTCTGACAAACCTGGAGATCTTTAACAATCTGACAGATAAGTTTAATGTCTATTTCTCTTTTTTTTTTCACTTTTGAATTTTTTTATTTTTGATAGAGGGGACTATTCCACCTGTCAGACTTGTCAATATTTATTAAACATGTACTATTTACCAGGCACTGTTCTAAGCACTTTACATATATTGGCAAATTTAGTCTTCACACAACTCTATAAGGCACTATTATAATCCTATTTTAGGTACTGGGTAGTAAGATCAAATCTACCATTATAAGCCAGGAAACTTATACACAGAGAAGTCAGGTAACTTGCCCAAGGTTGTAAAGCTCTTAGGTGACTGAATTGGGATACAAATGCTCCTAACCAGAATATATATCAAATATATTGTATCTCCATATTTGTCTATGGGAGAAGGATATGGCAATCCACTCTTGAAGCAATCTCAAAACAATCAGGCATTGAAAACTCTATGAATGGCAGAGAAGCACTGACATAGTGCCAGGCATGGCACAGTATCAGGGAGTCTTTCATTCTGCTGTACATAGGGTTGCTATGAGTTGGACTTAATGGCACCTAACAACAACAATCTATTTGTCTGATATATACCTATATGTGCCTAATAAAAGGTTGGATTGATTTTAGTGTATTAAGAGAGATTAGCAGGATTCCTCTGTTAACATGAACTGAACTTTTTTGTGTGTATGTTTATCATAAGGGTGTTTTTCTTGCCCTCCAATGTTTTGGCAATGACTGTTAAATAAAATAGTATTAAATTAAATTTAGGTCTGAAGACGCCTCCTTATGGGAGTCCTTAAGTACAGAAATGTAAACTAATTCCATATGTAAACTAACCAAAAGCCTCATTTAGGAGTGTACCCCCTTCTTTGTGGCACTAGTGGGTTGAACCCAGGGCCTCATGAATGGTTTGCAAGGACTCTACCACAGACCTGCATCTCCAGGCCATTTTTTACTCTCTTTTTTATTTATAAATGTTGTCGTTGTTGTTAGGTGTCGTCAAGTCGGTATCCAACTCATAGCGACCCTCATAGGGTTTTCAATGGCTAACTGTTTTGGGATTGCCTTGGGAGTGGATTGCCAGGTCCTTCTCCCATTTTTGCGGTGCTGGGAATTGAACTTGGGACCTCAGAGACTGCAGTGCAGCGCTCTACCCACTGAGCTAAATCCCAGCCCTTATAAATGTTAGTGGGGTACAAAGTAATAAGTCATTTGATACATCCATTATGCAACTATTCAATCACTTTTGCTTACACATTCATCACCTTGCACATTTTACAGAGCAAGATGAACAAATGAAGAAAAGAAAAAAAGTAGAAATTTTAATTAATATATAATGAAAGCCATATGTACCCATGGGTTATACCCTCACTGATTTTTTTCTTTTTATCTTTCTCTTTCCTTTTTTTTCCCCCCTCCTTTTAAAATATTTTCTTTTTTTCTTTTTTCAATACTAGGGGTTGAACTCAGGGCCTCACACATGCTAGGCAAGTTCTCCATCACTGAGCCAAACAATCAGGCCTTTTATTATTTTTTATTTTGAGACAGGGTCTCATTAAGTTGTACAGGCTGCCTCTGGCCTCAAACTTGTAATCCTCCTGCCTCAGCTTCTTCACATAGCTAAGAAGGATTTTTTTTCTGTGAACAATTTCCTTATATAGTTCATTTTAAGTAGAGTTTAGGTCATTTTCTCCTCTATTCTAGATGCTTCCTATAATTTGAGATATTAAGTTTTTTCTATTATGTAAATTGCAAACATTTTTCCTTGACTTTCACATTCCACATTTTATATATGGGAGAGGTTTTTAAAAAGACAAGCATGAACAAGAACCATACTGGCAGGACATGTCACAAAAAATGCATGACTGTTTTCTTTAATATTAGAAGTGTTACCTGTTAAAAGTCAAATATATGACCAACATAGAATATAAACCATTTCTATGGTTTTCTCTCTACTGCCCAAAATATCATGTGATACATACATAGGTCACACATGAGCTGATAAGAGATTTTGGAACATAGAAGAGAATTAAGACAAACAGATCACAGCAATTTAATTATGTCCTGATATATACAGGAAATCCAGAAACCATTCTCCAATTAATGACAAAAATAGGAAGCAAACACATATTTCTTTGCTTGTTGAAAAACTGAAATAGAGCCAGGCATGGCAGTGCACTCCTATAATCCCAGTGACTCGGGAGGAGGAGGCAGAAGGATCGCAAGTTCGAGACCAGAGGCAGTCTGTGTAACTTAGTGAGACCCTTTCTCAAAAAGTAAAAAAAAAAAAATGGGCTGGGGGTGCAGCTCAGTGGTCCAGCACTTGCAAAGCATGCAGGCACAAGGCCCTGGGTTCAACCCCCAGTACCAAAGGGAAAAAAAAAGGAGAGAGAGAGAGAGAGAGAGAGAGAGAGAAATAAAAAGGGAAGAGCAAAGCAAAGCTATCTTGAAAAACAAAATTCCTGCTGATAGGAAGTTTACATTTCACCCCTTCCCCTGGTACATTTAATAACGCATTTAATAAAGCAACCATCAAGTGGGTAAATGGCCAAGTTATGCCTACACTAGATTCCAATGTCGCCCGGGTAGCCAGTCTAAAATAATTCAAAATAGACTCTTTGAGCTTCTTAATATCTTAAGAAGGTAAGATAATATAGTTGATAAGAAAATGGTTTCAGAGATAAATTTGTGCTCAAAGATGAATTTTCAAATATTTGTAGTTATAAATATAAACTTTCTCACATTGCCAAACTCTCTGGGCTTCAACTTTCTTATGTGTAAGGTGGTGAGAATAAGAGCTTCCCAGAAGGCGTAAGAGAGAAGGTACACTTTAAGGACTCAGCACAGTGCCTGGCACACTAGTGTTTGTTAAACCTAGTCTTTCATCACCTACCCATTTAGTATTTTACATGGTTGCATATATATATTTAACTTCCATTTAAATCATTGTTTGTGAGCAAGAAAACACTGCCTTAAACCTCTTTTCAGATTACTACCATATGAAAATAAATGGTTGCTCCTAATACAATAAAATAACTCAAGGAAGAATGAAAAAAAAAGCCATGAAAAGTAGAATAACTTAAACAGAGAAATAACTTTTTAGTAAGTTCTGGCTAGTTATTTACTCAGAAGTTATTTACCAAAAGCGTAGTCCAGGCTCTACAAAAGGAAATGCTATGGACAAAATTTTGTAATTATAAAACTAGCAATTATTAGGTGATTACTTTGCACTAGGTACTATGGTCAGAAATGACTGACAGAACACACTGCATGGGTTCAAAGTATTGACTGGTCTGGGTTTGAGTTCTTTTTGCTTACTATGGGTTTAAACAGA
Organism: Pedetes capensis; assembly: GCA_007922755.1. NCBI lineage: Eukaryota > Metazoa > Chordata > Mammalia > Rodentia > Pedetidae > Pedetes > Pedetes capensis. The sequence goes on along the minus strand of VMDO01009614.1, from coordinate 35,368 downwards.
GCTTATAGAACTTGAAGAGCTCCTTTTATTCCATCAATTAAACTGTGACTAATAGGACCTATCTCACAAATACGATATAATTGTTAAGAGCATGGGATATGAAGGTAATTTGCCTTGGTTTGTGATTCAATTCCTCCACTTTCTATTTATGTAAGCTCTGGTGAGTTTATCAACCTCTCTGTGTCCCAACCTCTCACCTGTCAAATGGTGTCAGTTCTCCCTCTTTCACAGGGTATTGGTGAATATCAAATGAGATAATACAGGTAAGTAATTTAGAACATTGTCAGGCACATACTGTAATAAGTTCTCAAAAAATGTTAGGAATTTTATTAGGAAAAAATTGCACGATCTATATGAAATGCTAAGCCTAAGATCCAGAATATACTATGTACTAAAATAGGACATTTTTATTACCTCTATTATTATTATGCACTTGTTTAAAAATTCATGGATAGAAAGTCGAACTCAATACCATTCAACATGTAGTAAGAGCTAGAGACAGCAACACTTCCAATGAATTTTCTAAAAGATTTTCAGACTTTCCAGAGCTCTAACTACTCTAAAGTGCACATTTTTATTAAGTTAAAAAATCAGGGAAGCCTGTTCTCTACTTCACTACTGTGATCTCCAGTCAAATTGGTCTAACCAAAGTTTGCTTTTGCATTACAACATGAGTCTAGGTCAGTGGACATTATTCTAAGAACTCTTATAGAAGTAACAAACTTATTTACTAAAAGAACATATTTTATTGCAATAAAAATACATGAAATTAACATTTTAACCACTTTGAGGGGCAGTTCAGTTGTGTTAAGTATATTCACATTGCTATGCAGCTAATCTCTGTATAAACCAATGTTGAATAGACATCTTTCATCTTACAGAACAAATTCTATTTTCATTAAACAACTCTCCAATTCCTACATATCCAGCTTTTGACAAGTACCATTATCTTCCATTTCTACAAATATGACTATTTTAAATCCACAGATAAGTGGACTCATATAGTACTTGTCTTTATGTGACTGGCTTATTTCACTGAGCATAAGGTCCTCAAGGTGCATCCATGTTGTACATATGACAATATTTTTGAAGGCTGAATAATATTCCATATATGTATATGCCACATTTTGTTTATCTATTCATCAGTCACTGAACCCCTGGGTTGCTTTCACCTTTTGGAGAACAATGGTATGAATGTGGGTGTGCAAATAACTCTTAGGGAGCCTACTTTCAAATCTTTTGGGTATATACTTAGAAGTGCGATTGTTTGATCCCATGTTGCTTTAGTCCGTGCCTAATGGTATACAAAATAGCATAGACTAGGTAATTCATAAATAATAGAAGTTTATTTCTGACAGTGCTGGAAGCTGGGAAGCCCAGGATCAGGGTGCCAGAAGATTCCGTTTCTGGTAAAGGCATGCTCTCTGCTTCTAAGATAGCAATTTCTTGATGGAGGAAAGGATGAACACCGTGTCCTCATGTGGCAGAGAGGAAGCTGAAGGGCTGAACAGATTCCCCAAAGCCCTTTTATAGGAGAACTAATCCCATTCATTAGAGAGAAGCTTCATGACCTAATCACTTCCTAAAGGTCCACCTTAATACTATTACATTGGGGATTAAGTTTCAACATGAATTTTGGAGGGATGCAAACATTAAAACCACAGTGTATGGTGATATTTTTCATTACTGAAGGACTACTATACTGTTTTTCACAGTGGCTGCACCGTTTTGTATTTCCAACAATACACAAGGTTCTCAGTTTCCACACATTCTTACCAACACTTGACAATTGCTATTTTGTTCTTTTTCCTAATGCATGTGAGATGGTATCCTACTATAATTCTGATTTTTATTTTTTAATGATTAATGATATTGAGCATCTTTTCATATGCTTGCTGGTCTTTTGTACAACTTCTTTGGGGAAACGTCTAATCACATTTTTTGCCCACTTTTAATCAAGTTATTTGGTATTTGTTGTTGAGCTGTTGGAGCTCTTTACATATTTTAGATATTAGCCTCTTACTAGATGTGTGTTTTGTGAATGTTTCTCTCATTCCACAGGTGCCCTATTCACTGCTGACTGTATCTTTTGATATATGGAAATATAAGAATATTTTTGAGAATATTATCAACTAAGCATTTGTCTCAAAAGGATAAATGTTGTTATTGTTGTTTGGTGCCATTGAGTGGGGTCTGACTCATAGTGACTCTATGAACAACAGACAAGATACTACCGGACAGTGTGCCATGCCTGGCATTACTATCAGTGCTTCCTGTTATTCATAGAAATTTTGACAGCAGATTGGTGTAGGAGTTGACTGCCGAGTCCTTCTCCCAAGTCTATAGCACTTGGTATTCCCATGCAAGTACTAACCAGGCCCAACCTGCTTAACTTTCCAAGCCTGATGGGATTGGATGCCACGGGGGTATAGGTGTAAACAAGGATAAATGGGAGGCAATTTTCCTATGATTCCATAGAAAGAATGGCTATTTTTCCCATGAAAAACTGGTCTCCTATGGTTCTATGAATAGTAATGACAACAACTAACAAAAAGCTCAATTTTGGCACAACTGGATAACAATATCGAACCTTGAAACTGCCCTTTGTGCAGGAGGTTTATATTTTTCCTATGCTCTATTCTCCTTAAGGTATTATCCCATGTAACTTTTTGAAATGTTTCATATTTTGGGTAAGAAAAAACTATGCACTTAAAATTATTTTTAGTGGGAAATTCATGATATTTTTAATAGTTACTAAACTATTTAAGCCTGCAGCCGTACCACTGTGGGTCCAATCCCGTCAGATCTTAGAAGCTAAGCAAAGTCAGGCCTGGTTAGTTAGCAAGACCACCTGGGAACACCAGATGCTATGGGTTCAGGAGAAGGACTCCCAAAAAACAATCTGCCATTGAAAACCCCATGAATAGCAGAGAAGCAGTAACAATTGTTTCGCCTGTTGTAGATAGGGTCGCTATGATTCAGATACCTACTTGACAGCACACAACAAAAACAACAACAAACTATTTAAATTTTACAGAGAAGGAAACTAAAGCTCTGCATCTGTAAATAATTTCCTGGTGGACACATGTTTAATAAATGGTAGGAGCAAGACTCAATCCAAGGCTTGTCTGTAGATTTTTCCATAATAGTAGGCTACTTATTCAAACTGTGAACACAAATACCCATGATATGAGACAAGAAGTGTCATTTGGATGCAGTCATTGCGTCTGCCAAGAGATCACAGGGGGTGAGTCAGATCACTCTCTGCAGGAGTGAGGAGAGAAGACTGGAGCTTGAAGGGTGGATAACAGAGAGAGAGGAGGAAATGATCCGAACAACAACAAAAACACAACCTGGAAGTACTGTAGTATGCCTTACACTGCTCCTTGGGGAGTATAGTACAGAGTCTGAATAGAGAAAACAAGGGAAATAAAGCCTAAGGTACAGATTAGAGACAGAAGAGGGAAACTGAATTCCAGTCTTAGAAATCTTGACTCAATTTGGCAGGCAGCAGGGGCCTAGGGAATATTTTCAGCAGGGTTCCGCATTAGGTAGATTCTGCCAGTGGCTGGTCTTAGGCAGAGTTCCCCAGAATCAGAGGCTGAGATGGTGATTTATGGAGGGGGCTCTCTCAAGTGACACCTGTCAGAGAGTAACGGTGGGAGGAGAAGACACAGAAGCAGCTGGGTAAAGATGAGGGTTGAGCTTAAAGCTATGCTCAGGCTGATCCCATAGGGAGCTCTGGAATGTAAACAGTATCTCTGAGCCTATTTCTAGTCACTCAATGACTGAGGACCAATCCAGCCATCTCTAGTTTGGATGGCTCCAACTGGGTTGAGGCCATCCTCAGAGGAATGGTGAGTTTGTAACACTCAACACTCATAGCAGCTGAAAGAAGGATTGCAATGCTCTAGTAATGGGGGACTAGGCAGGTACCCAACAATGACTACTATATGGCATTTTGATAAGTGAAATGGAACCATAAGAGCCTGAAGAATTATATATATATATATATATGTGTGTGTGTGTGTGTGTGTGTGTGTGTGTGTGTGTATTCATATATATGTGTATATATTCATTCATATCTATATGTTCACACACACTATATATATACACACATGTTCATATCTAAATGTTCACACACACATATGACCATTTGAACTTGTATAGGCAGAATAATGATTTCTCAAAGACATCCACATCCTAACCTTTAAACCTTATGAATATGTTACATGGCAAAAAGAACTTTGTAAGACTAAAACTAAAGACCTTGAGATACATAGGTTATCTGGTTTAGTCATGTGGCTCCAGCCTAACCCAATTCCAATAAAGTAAAGAGCCCTTTCTGAGTGAAGTTGAGAGAGAGAAGAGATGTTGCTACTTTTAAAGGTGTAGCAAAGGTAACACATACTGAGGAATACAGAAACCTCTGGAAGCTGGAAAAGGGAAGAAAACAGATTTCCCCCAAAACCTTCAGGAAGGAATGCAGCCTCAATAACAACATCTTGAGCTCAGGAAGCATATTGAATTTCTAAACTACAGAGTGTAAGATAATAAATTTGTGTTGTTTTAATCTGCTATAGCACCATAGAAAATCAATGCATTGGCTAAGGAAGAAAAAGAAGACGACTAATAAATAAGGAATGACAGAGTTCCCACAATTATAAAAAAGGACTTAACAATAATATTACTATTTTATTTTACTTCTTCATTTTAATTAGAATTAGTGTTCAGAATTCATAAACTATAAAGGTCACAGAAAAGTGATTTCAAGAAAATGACAATTGTACTGGAATATGATAGTAAAAGATTAGTATTTTATAAAGTTGAGAAGAATATATATTTAGTAAATCCTCAAAATTATTAATGGATTGAAAGGAAGGAGCTGTATTTATCTTTATTATTGCATTGAAGACATAGTGTCAGGTCAACATAGACTGTAAATCATTCTGATTGCCTGGTCTTTAGTAGCTGCCTTAGCTTGGCTTTTAATTAAGTCATGAAAATTCAGGACTGAATGCTTCATGGCCACAAGGGGGTGCTATGGGACAGGCTCTTCCACTCATCCAAGAATGCTTTTAGACAGGCAAAGGACTCTGGAAGCCAGGATTCCTCTGTATTAACTGGCACCCTTGAAAATCAGATGTGAGAGTGGGATCAACTTATTTGCACTGACATAAATATTTTTTCAACAAGAAAGGTTATTTATGACAAATGTAAGCATCTTCCTCAATAAAAACGAAAAGTATTAAATATGCAATTTCAGCAATTTATGTGAGGTTTTCAAAATCAGAAATATTAGGCAAGTAAATGAAAATCCGGCAGTGTCCTGCAATTTTGTTAAGTGGACAATTCCCTGACCTAGGGATGGGTCAAAAAAGGATGTGAGAAGAAGGCTATGTTCTGAGGCTGGTACCTGACCAAGTGTTGTGACATATGTAATTTATACAGTAAGGGTTAGATACAATTCAGTAAAAGGAATAAAGTGTTTAGCTCACCAGAAAAGGTGCAGACACGAATGCCACTGCAAGTTAAAGCAGAGGGAAAAGGGGAGGTCAGACTCAAGCTGAGGAAAAACCATACACAGCTACTTTATTGGTCAGGGACACAAGGTCTTGTAGGGTATATTGGAGGGAACAAATCTGGAAATGGTGATGCTTATATTTTTGTACTTAAAATAAAGATAGACCATAATTACAAGAGATGGGATTATTAAGTTTCTGCAAATTGTAAAGAAGCTCATGGCCTAAACCAGGTAGGCAAGACAGTGGGAGATGCACAGGTTGTATGTGGGTGTGTGTGTGTGGGGGGGGGGTCTAGAAATGCTGAACAAAGCCAGAAGACTACACCTGCTCCTCATCATACTAGAAATTCCATACAGTCAATATCTACTTTTGCATTTAGTATAGATAGCAGTTAAACGAATTAAAAAATCATGATAGATTACTAAAGAGAATTTGTATTTAAGAATATATCCATATATTTTCTAATAAGCCAGAAATGCATTTTTATACCTTTACAAAATTCAAAAGTTGTATTCCCATTTGAGGTAGAATACTGTTTATTATTTTTGTGAAAATTATGTAATTTTCATATTATACTTTGCTATTTGAAAATGTCATGATTTATATGATGTAATTTTGTACAATACTTTACATTTTCTTTCTATCTCTGTATCTGGACACCAAGACAAATTTCAATATATTTTTTGTTTAGAGAGCTATGTGAATTGATATTCACTAAATATTGATGATGGCTATTTCTAAGTACTTCACTTTTTGTTAACTACATTTTTGATGCCAGATTTCTTTCATTCAAATAAAAATATCACAACAGATTGGATGTGGAAGCAGACATGAAAATCCAGAAGTTTTCAATTGAGACAGACATTAAAGAGGTTTGTTTATTTGTCAGGTGAATTGTTTGTTTATTTGTTTGTTTATTTGTTTTGTGGCACTTAGGAGTTGAACCCAGGACCTTATACGTACTTTGCAGGTACTCTACCACTGGGCTGCACTCCCAGTCCATTTTTTAATTTTTTTTATTTGAAGACAGGGTCTCACAAAGTTAGGAAGGCTACCTCTGGCCTCGAACCTATGATTCGCCTGCCTTAACCTCCTAAGTCATTGGGATTACTGGAGTGAGCCACCAAGCCCAGCTCACGAGCGAAAATTTTATTTTATTTTTGGTATTGTTAGGGGTTGAAGCCAGGGCTTCTCATATACTCTGGAATAACTCTACCACTGGGCTGCACATGCAGCCTGTTGTTGTTGTTGTTAGGTGCCATTGAGTCCGACTCATAGCGACCCTATGTACAGCAGATCGAAACACTTGCCGATTCTGTGTCAGGCAAATAATCTTATTTATGTTTAAGCCCATTGTTGCAGACACTGTGTCAATCCATCTGGTGGAGGGTTTTCCTCTTTTGCGTTGACCTGTCACTCTCCCAAACATGATGTCTTTCTCTAGGGATTGATCTCTCCTGACTACATGTCCGAAATATGTAAGATGCAGTCTGGCCATTCTTGCTTCCAAGGAGCACTCTGGTTGCACTTCTTCTAGAACAGATTTGTTGGTTCTTTTGGCAGTCCATGGTATATTCAATAGACATCTCCAGCACCACAATTCAAAACATCAATTCTTTTTGTCTCCCTTGTTCAATGTCCAGCTTTCACAACCATATGATGCCACTGAAAATACCATGGCGTGAGTCAGACGCACCTTCGTCTTCAATGTGACATCTTTGCTTTTCAATACTCTAAAGAGATCTTTTGCCACAGCTTTTCCTAGAGCAATGCATCTTTTGATTTCTTGACTGCTGCTTCCACAGGTGTTGATTATAGAGCCAAGCCAAGCAAAATCTTGGCCAACCTCAATTGTTTCTCTATTTATTGTGAAGCTGCGTACTGACCCAGTCATAAGGATTTTTGTTTTGTTGATGTTTAGTCGTAACCCATATTGAAGGCTATGATCTTTGATCTTCATCAGTAAATGTTTTAAATCCTCTTCACTTTCAGCAAGCACACATGCAGCCTATTTTTTTATTTTATATTTTAAGTCAGGGTCTCACTAAATGACACAAGCTGCCTCTGGCCTCAAACTCCCCCTCCTCCTGCTTCAGCCTTCCAAGTCACTGGGATTACAGGTATGTGCCACTGTGCCTAGTTTGTGTAGAATTTTTATCAGTTTTAATTTCTAATATAGTAAATATTGATAGATATAATCTGCATGAACTAAAGCTCTTTGGAGTCCTCTGTAATTTCAAAGAGTTATAAAGGGGTCCTAAGACCAAAAAAGTTGAGAATTTTTATCCCAATGACTCCTAAATGTATACCTCTAAATCAAATTATCTGTTGTGAAACATCAACTCATATAAACATATTTAATAGACAACCCAAAATAAGCATAAACAGTACTCTCAATGTTATCCCTACTCTAACAAATTTCTGATTTTGATAAATGGCATCACAGTTCACCTAGTTTCTCACATCCCAAACCTTGGAATCACCATTGACTTATTCCTTCTACAATTCCCCATAGCCAACCCATTAGTAGTTCCACTGACACGACTGTTAAAATTTCATCTTAACCATACTACTCCCACCACTTGGAACTATCACCCCAGTTCAAACCATCATCACTTTCTTGTGCCATCTTGGAAAATTATACCAAACAACAAACTTAATGAGTAAGGTTTCCAAAGGGCAGCAGTAGAAATTTACTAGTGCCCAACATATCATCATCACAATCATTGTTATCACCATTATCATCATTACCACCACCTTCATCATTTAGATATGATAAATCCAAATAATGTACATAACATAATGTCACAAGTTTTCATTTGTTAATATAGTGATTTAGTGATTACAGTGATTCTGTTTGCTCTAACCAAATTTTAAAGGCCTTGACTCAAAAAAGTAGGTGATATATATTTAGTGCAATAATTTTCATAAAAGAATCTAAACATATAACTTTAAAAGTCTAATCAATAGCTTTTCTTTACACCAATTCCAAATAGGAAGAGAAGGAAATTTCAGGAAAAATACCATTCATGATAGCCCACCAGAAAATTAAATACCTTGGAATCAATATAACCAATGACCCTTCAGATCTCTACAAGCAAAATTTCAAAACATTAAAGAAAAAAATAGCAGAGGACACTGAAAAATGAAAAGACCTCCCCTGCTCCTGGATAGGGAGAATTAATATTGTAAAAATGGCTATCCTACCAAAAGCAATCTATAGATTTAATGAAATACCCATTAAAATTCCACTGACTGACTTTACAGAAATAGAAAAAATGATCCAAAAATCCATATGGAACCACAAAAGACCACATAGAGCCAAAACACTCCTAAGCTGCAAAACGAACGCAGGTGGAATCACAATTCCTGACTTCAAGCTATACTACAGAGCAGTGGTTGCAAAAACAGCTTGGTACTGGCACAAAAATAGACCCGAAGACATCTGGAACAGAATAGAAGACCCAGAAATACCTCAACACACCTATAGCCACCTTATTTTTGACAAAGGAGCAAAGCAAGTAAACTGGAAAAAGGTCAGCCTTTTCAACAACTGGTGCTGGGAAACATGGTCATCCACATACAGAAAAATGAAAGCTGACCCCCATTTCTCAATATACACGAGAGTTAACTCAAAATGGATAAAAGATCTCAACATAGAATCAGAAACTTTAAAACATATAGAAGGCAAGATAGGCAACACACTCCATCATATAGGCTTGGGAAAGTATTTCCTTAATAGGACTCCAATTGCTCAAGAAATTGCAACAAAAATAGATAAATGGGATTACAGGAAATTAAAAAGCTTCTGCCCAGCAAAAGAAACAATTAACAGAGTCAAGGAAACCCCTACGGAATGGGAAAAAAATCTTCACATTTTATACATCAGATAAAGGTCTAATTACTAGAATTTATAAAGAACTCAAGAAAAAAAACTCCCAAAAAAACAAACAACCCAATACACAAATGGGCAAAGGATCTGAGTAGACAATTCTCAAATGAAGAGTTCGTAAAGCCATGAAACACATGAAAAAATGCTCAACATCCCTAGCCATTAGGGCAATGCAAATCAAAACAACTCCGAGATTTCACCTTACACCAGGAAGAATGGCCAAGGTCAATAAAACAAGTAACAACAAATGTTAGTGAGTTTGCGGGGAAAAGGGAACACTCTTACATTGTTGCTGGAGCTGTAAATTGGTGCAACCACTGTGGAAATCAATATGGAGGTAACTTAGAAAACTAAAAATAGATCTACCATATGACCCAGCTATAACACTATTGGGAATTTACCCAAAGGGAGATGGGTCATCATACCACAGAGAAACCTGCTTCTCCATGTTCAAGGAAGCACTTTTCACTATAGCAAGGATATGGAATCAACCAAAGTGCCCTTCAACAGAAGAATGGATAAAAAAACTATGGTATGTATACACAATGGAATACTACTCAGCAATCAAGAAAAATGAAATAAGGTCATTCGCAGCAAAATGGATAGAATTAGAGAAAATTATTTTAAGTGAACGAACACAAACTCAGAAAGAGAAACACCACATGTTCTCACTCATATGTTGGAGCTGAATGAAAATTATAAGAAGGAAAAATCCTATTCAAAGGTCAGATCAAAATAAAAGGGGGAAAAAAGATAAGAACGGTGTCAATATAAATGGTCTAGAAAATGCATGCAATTGTTCTAACAAGAAAAAAACAAAGACTACTACAGGAAAAGTTTCTATCTTAAACAGAACTGGAACCCAAGGACATAGAAAAATATTACCAAGTAAAAGATAGAGAAGACTTAGATGGGGAGGGTGGGAGGGGGGCAGCATACGGGAGGATAAGGGGGAACCTATATGAATAATGTGCATCAAAATGCATATATGGAAATGTCACAATGAAAAACATGTCAGAATGAATCACATTAAGGTGTACATTAAAAATTTCCAATAAAAAAATCTTACAGTGTTATCAATGAATTATATTTAATGTTTTGTATGCTTCTGAAACTTTTAAATTTAGACAATGGATTAAACATAAGTTATTTTCTTTTCATAAGATATACAGTTCACTTACCTTGTCAAGTTCATCTGAAATTGCAATACCTGGGATTCAAAAGAGATTTACAAAACAGTTTTAGAAACAATCATTAATAAGGTCATAAATAACCTGTTAAAAACAAAAATAGAAGTTTTACTTGTAAAACTAGTATATTTCCTATTCTTTCTTTTCATTAGTTCTTCAAAATAATGTGCCACATCCTTTATATTAATGAAAGCAAATTAGGAATTTAAGTCAACCAACAGCCATCAACTGCTCTAACACCACAAATGATGTAAGGAGAGGAAAACATGTATCCTATTTTTTATAGGTTGTTAGAAGCAGAGCAAACTCACAAGGATGGTTGTAGAAATGCCTTTATGCTTTGATGGCAATCAAGTGAATTTACCCTGTTAACACTTTTGCTTCTGCTTAAGCATTGGTTTAAACTCATGGAATGACTAAATATTATGGTAGAAAGGTGCCTGAAGACCATTTATCTTAATTTCTTTATTTTGTTTATGAGTAGATAACTAGAAAGTTTAAGGCCCTTAGATTGACAGCTTCTTGAGCCAATGGATAAATGGTTCCTCCTCACCATCCACATACTACTCACTACATATCAATCTAAGTTCTTTATCAATCTTCCAAAAAGTCTTAGTTCTTTATTTCTCTGTAATGATAGACTTTGTTTACCCCATTTTCTTTCTTGAATTGTCCTTTTTTTCTAATCTTTTTGTCTTCTTCACAGAAATTCTCTTTTGGGGAGAGAGTTCTTTGCTGAATGTCTTTTCTTCTCACTGAGTATATTTGCCTTCCACATCTAACTCATACCATTGGTATACCTACTTCTCTACATGGTGATTTCCTGTGGGCATTTGTCAGACTAAAGACATCCTCCCAGCAACTTTTCCTTTTTTTTTTAATTGCTGTTGTTTGTTTGTGTCCTTGCTTGTTTGTTTTTTGTTTGAACAATGATATGCCTAGGGCTGAACACAGTCCCTGTGGCTGGGCATTGGGGCAGATGTGGTGAGCCCTCTGGATTCAGACAGAGGCAAAAAGGGAGCTAGAGTCAAATCACAGTGGAAGATGGGCCAGGAGACAAGAAAAGATCTAAAGTTTGAAATCCTAGGGAACATGGAGAAAAGAATAAGATTCGCAGCTGAAGTTCAATAGACCATAAAGAGCAAGAAAGAATCAGTTAAGTTGGAAAAGGGAACCTGATTATAGTCTCAAGAAAATAAACTTGAAGGGAGAGCCCATTATAGGGTTCAGATCCCTTCTACTTAGATGCACAATGTCTGCAGAAGGTGGTTTACTGGTTCCGCAGCCACCCCACCACCCCCACCACCAGTACACTAATAAACCAGTTACACACAAAGTAGAGAAAACATCCACTGCTTCATTTTAGTAAATGAAACATTCTTCTCCTTATAGATGTAACTAAAACTGCAGGCATATTTGAGATGTATCCTTCATAGCAATATTCTATTAAATTCATTTTGATAAGAATTACTGGCAACTGAGAGTTTTTATTACTATACTAAAAGAGAATCTAGCTACCATATCAGGGTTAGAGGAGGTGACCTTAATAATAATTCAAGGACCTGCTGTATTGTGAAGGCGGATCCTCCAAACAATGCAAGAAGAAAAGACTTCATGGAGAGCCAGCTAGAGAGCTGAGTCATATCACTGCAAGAGTATGCCATGGTGGAGAATTCTGAATTATGATTTCACAGTCAGGGAGATATAAGAGAGATAAGGATTCCAGAGTTTTCTGGGCAATTATAAACATTTCTACAGGCCCAGCATAAGTCACACATTTTGTGAATGTTTTGAGTTTAAAAATACAGTATATAAAATTACAAATGGCCTATTTATTTTTGTATTACTACTACTACTACTACTACTACTACTACTACTACTACTACTACTACTGTTATTATTATTTGGAAGCACTTTGAGATTAAATCCAGGGCCTCATACATACTTTGCAAGTGTTGTCCCACTTGTCTGAACCCCTAGCCCATTTTGTCTTTTCTTTTGAGACAGAGTCTCCCTAAGTTACATATGCTGCCTCCAGCCTCAAATTCATGATCTTTCTGCCTCATCCAGAGTTACTAGGATTACAGGCATGTGCCATCATGCCCAGCTACGGATGGTCACTTTAAATAACTCAAACTTTGAGAAAATGTAGGAATTCTGGCATACCAAATGGTTTACATTACAATCTACAGTAGATTTAAAATATACCCTTCCTGTTTATAAAAGTCAAGCATGTTTTAAATGTTTATATTTACATTTAATAAAATTCTACAGAAATATGAATTCAAGATTAAGACCCCATATATTATTTAAATATAATTATTTAAAGGACTTAATCTTCAGAGAGACAGTAGGTAATATAAAATTTTCTTTCTCATTCAAAGTCCTAAAGCTTAGGTATCTGGAATTAAATAACCCATGGTTCAATTACCTAGAATATTTGAAACTCTCTTGATTTTTTTCACTTACTGGTCTAATCCCTTGAACCTGAAAAAAGAGTTTTCTAATTCAATTTTTAGAAAGCTATTCAGTTGATCTTTAAATTGCTTTTACACTTCAGATTTATGAATCTATTATTCATAAAGATAGCAGCAATATATCACTTATCTAGAATATAGCCAAGAACTGGCAAGTATGTAAAAAAAGCTGTGAATAGTCATAATGTGTGTCACATAGTACTAGCTCCTCTCAATTTTCGTGAGCATCATGAGCTATTTTGCAAGGATGAAAAACTTCAGCAGTAGAGAATGAAGATGAAGAGAAATTCTGCTTTGAAGACATATTTCAATATAAAAAGTGAGGAGCCTCAGAATAAAACTCAAACTAGTTAAATGAAAAGGTCGATTTGAAGAAAGAATTATGCCTCTAATTATTCCCAGGGTTTGGTCTGACCATATTTTGTTCAGATACCTATTATCATATTTTCTTAACATTTACATATGTTGATACCTTGCCTAAGAAATTAACCAAATAAATCTCCATTCTATTATATATAACACTTTCAACTTTCTATTATCAATGTCAAATTATCTAGGGTATTTTTCCCTTTTTTCATTTCATTTTTAATTGAAGCTTACACTCATTAAAAGTAGCTGAAAGAATTTTAATGAAACACTTCATAGAACCAAAAAGCTCTAACGGAAAGCATGTAAACTGAGTAGCCAGGATATTCTTCCTAGGGCCTAGCAGAATGTCCAAAGCTATTCCCTGAGACGAGATTAACAACTACAGGCATTCTACTAACTCCTACAAGCCATTATATTTTACATTGAGATTAGTAAGGTTTCTAGAGATTGGGGATTTATAGTACACAGAAAATATGCAAACAAAAATGTAGTGGGTTGCTATGACATGGAAGAAAAGAAGGCCTAGGCTTTGAATGTAGAAAGAACACATGATCTTTGCAAAAGCTGAAGTGAGAGCTTAAAGGAAATGTTCTATGGGGAAGCCAAAGAGGCATGGCTTAGGTGTGAGCTATAGGGAATGAGCTTCCTGGAAGAAATGAGGAAAAATTATTTTTTTCAGAGACTCACCTATCTTCCCAACAGACAGACTGAGACAGGCTAGGGATGTAGCTAAGTGGTACAGCACTTGTCTAACATGTGTAAGGCCCAGGGTTCAATCCTCAGCACCAAAAAGGAAAAAAAAAATTGGGGACTATGACCCTAGGAGGGAGGTAGTCAGAGGTAAATTTCCTGACTTTTCTGTAGTGCAAACTGATCAGAATGGCTTCAATTTGTTTTCTTTCCATTCATTCTAACTTGCAAAGAGGTTTCAGGGATATTGGAATTTATTCTAAAACACAACTCTCAGATCAACAGATTTGTTGTTTGAGTTCTACCAAGGAGATAAGACATGTAGTCTTCACCAAGATGTCCATCTTCCCAGGGATCAATGCAGCCCTGGAAGTAGAATCAGGAGGTGGCTACAGGAAATGGAAATAGGCCTTTTCCCATTTTTCCACACCTCACCTGGTGTAGGCACCTTCAGGAAAGGAGGTAATAAAATTCATGCAACATGAAATGCTACTAGCTATTTCTCCAAAATCTAGTCCTCTCCTGGGGGAAAAAAAATGACATGATAATGTAGAGACTCAGATTTCTTCAATTCTTCCTCTTTTAAAAATGTCTTTTTTTTAGTTCTGAAATAAAATACATAAACAGAAAAAGAATGTATAAAAAGGAAATAATAGTTTTATGCTGAATTGGTCCATATTGGCTTATGAGAACCAATTGCAAATATTCCTTCCCAATAGGTCATTCAGTGACGTCACATGAAGAGTTTGGAATTAGCTACAGTGGGATTATTTATACCATGGAAATTGATAAACGCCACATGTCAGGTATTTTTAGAATCAGTTTATGTCACTATGTATAATGAATAATGTTAAAGCAAATACCTGTGTAAGTACCACCCATATCAAAAAGTGGGTGACCAACTTACCCCCCGAATATCAATTAAACCTTTTTTAGAGAGGATACTCTTTTTAGAGCCTGCAACTGTACCACTGTGGTGTCTGATCCTGTCAGATCTCAGAAATTAAGCAGGGTCAGGTTTGGTTAGTACTTGGATGGGAGACCACCTGGGAACACCAGGTGCTATAGGCTTGGGAGAAGGACCTGGCAATCTATTCCCCTCCAAGAAAAAAAAAATCAGCCATTGAAATCTCTATGAATAGCACAGAAGCACTAACAGTACTGTTTTACCTGTTGTATGTAGGGTTGCTATGAGTCAGACACTTGATGGCACCTAACAATAACAACAACAACAACCACAACAACTGTTTTTAGAGCAAAAAGGATTCTTGCTAGAAACTGAAACACTCCAGTTTCATCCATTGGTTACCCTAGAACAGAAGCAGGCAAAATTTTCTATAACAGGCTAATAAATATTTTAGGTTTTATATGCCACATGTGGTCTGTTTTTTATTTACACATTCTGATTCTCCTTTTTAAAAATGTTTGTTTAAAAAGGTAAGAATCATGCTTAGAACATGGGCCACAAAACTGGCCAGGAGCTGGCTGGATTTGGCCTATAGGCCAGAGTTTGCTAACACTGCTCTAGAAGCATGTATCAATTTTTTATCGTGGATCAATTGGCTTGTTCATTTTTCGAAAGAAAGTTGTTGGTTTTCCTCAGGCCCCTCTAGTTACCTCATCCTCTTGCCCACTGGAAAGGACCTCAACTTTCCATGCTTTGAAAAATTTCAAACTATCTAATTTTAACTCCCTCAACTTCCTCACTCATTTGCTCTCAAAAAAAAAAAAAAAAAAAAAAAAAAAAAAAAAAAAAAAAAAAAAAAAAAAAAAAAAAAAAAAAACCATGTTATCATCTCCAGTCTCAGAGGCAGTCCAATTTCCATACTTGTTTTCTCAGCTCAATCCCTATTCACCTTCTCTGGTACTGGCTCTATCCATTATCTTTTCTCTCTCTCTCTCCTAAACCTTCAAGTTCTTCATTTTGGTTTCCTCTTACCACTGTAAGGGCTGGGATTTAGCTCAGTTGGTAGAGCACTGCGCTGCAGTCTCTGAGGCCCCGAGTTCAATTCCCAGCACCACAAAAATGGGAGAAGGACCTGGCAATCCACTCCCAAGGCAATCCCAAAACAGCCATTGAAAACTCTATGAGGGTCGCTATGAGTTCGATACCAACTCGACGGCACCTAACAACAACAACAACTTACCACTGTAAAAACCATTACACAGACACAGAGAACCTTTCCCACATACAATTACAGGAAACCAAACCAAAATGGTCCAAAACTCTCAACAAATGCCCCTTATGTTCTCCCTCTTATTACCACTGTCTCTCACATCTCTTTTTGTAAAAACTATCTACAAGAGAGTCTGTATTGCTCACTATGCTTCCTTACTCTTCAATCACACATCCATCCAATGCATACTGGCTTCCACTTCCACTCTTCCCTTTAAACTATGCTTGAATGAATAACCCTGTAACTTATGATTGTCAAATAAAACTGACACTTCACTCTTATTATAAAAGTATAGCTTTTATGTTTCATTTTATCAAATCCATATATGTTTGTCACAGAAAAAATAGCAAATATAATAAGAGTATTATAGCTTGAACATTAAATGTCCCCCTTAGGTGCATGTACTAAACATTTGGTCCCCAGCTGATGGCACTATATTTGGAGGTGATGGAAACTTTGAAAGGGAGGACCTAGCTGGACCAAGTAGGTCATAGAAGGGTGTGCCTTTGAATGTGCCTAATCCCTTCCTCAGCCTCTGTGTTCTGTCTGCCATGAGGTGAAGAACATCCCCAACCATACGCTCTCCCCTCCATGATGTTCTGCTCAAGTGCATGAAGTCAAGAAACCACATACTGACCCCTCTGAAACCATGAGCTAAAGTAAATCTTCCCTCCCTGAAGTTTTTTGGCAGATATTTTAGTCAAAGCTATGCAAAAGTAACTAATACAAAGATACTGTAATAATTTTTTAAACATTCACCATATCTTTTGATTGTATGCCTATCTTTTGATTTTAAACATTCACCATATCTTTTGATTGTATGCCTATCTATGCGTAATTTTGTTAGGTGCCTTCAAGTCAGGTTTGACTGATAGTGACCCTATGTACAACAGAATGAAACACTCTCAGACACTGTGCCATGCCCGACACTATGTCAGTGATTCTCTGCTATTCATAAGGTTTTCAATGGCTGTTTGTTTCAGGATTGTTTCAGAAATGGGCTGCTAGGTCTTTCTCCCATTTTTGTGGTGCTAGAGATTGAACCCAGGGCATTAGACAGTGCACAGCAGCAGCATTCTACCAAATGAGCTAAACTGAGACAAAACATACATGATATTTTATTGTCTAGTTTTTAATACATATAAAATACATATATAGAAATGCATATACCCACACATAGAAGCATATCTTAACTGTTTTTATTAATAATTTCTACATCATTTTAATGGCTGTATAGTTTATCACTACGTGAATGCACAATGATTACTTTTATCCATTTCACTAATGAAAGTTGCATAGTTTCCAACTTTTCACTAATTACGATCCCACTGAAGTAACTGAACACTGAAGTAAACAATGGAAGTATAGCTTAGAGACAGTTATAGACAAAATTTTGGTTTCCAACTTTTTCTTACAGAGTTTATTTGCCACTTTGGATACTATGATGTTTCTGAAATACTTTCCCTCTTTGAGTTTCATGAAAACATTCTATCTTGGTTTTCATCCAATCTCTGTGAAAATTCCTTTTCAGTCACCTCAATCAAATCACCATTCTGCCTGTATCTCAAATGTTGACTTTGTGTGTGTGAGTGTACACATCTTTCTTTATTTATGCATTAAAGGTTCCTTCATCTATATCCCTAACCAAATCACTGCTCCAAATTGCCACCTAATATATGTATTTGATGGCTAGAAACAGAAGAGAGTAGTCCATTCTGTTCAGATGTCCCAAACTATCTGAAACTACAAGGTATAACACTCCTCCACCCTCAAATCCTCTTGAATTCTTATCTGAGTCACTGGCTACATCTGGTCTTCTTAATTACACAAAACCTCCAAATAAATAAACTAAACACATTCTGATCTCTGTTCCCACCCTTCCTTCATATCAATCAATATATCATAGTTATAGAACCTTCCACATTTTCATAAAATATAAAATTTTATTTTATTTAGAGGCATTTATTTATTTCGAGACAGTGTCTCACTAGGTAGCCCAGGATGGCCCTGAACTCACAATCCTTCTACCTCTATCTTCCAAGTGATGGGAATATAGGTATGCACTACCATGCCTAGCCTCAAAATCTCTTACATTTCCTGTTTCCCATCACATGGCTACTACTTTGTTTCAGGCTCTCTTCCTCTCTGTCCTTGCCTTGAGGCATAGACTATATCAACTCTAGCCTGCATGCTTTCATCAGAATGATGATTAAATACCACAAACCTGGTTAAGGTCATGATTTTCTTACAAGATTCTAATAGTACCATAATCTCCCCCAACTTCTGACTCCCTTTTACCTACACTTCTAGCTGCATTGACCTAATTACTTCCTTGATGTTTTGTGAATCAAGATACAAAATTTCTCTCTTTCTTTGAAATACCTTCTTACACACTGCTGCATTCTCTGGCAGGAATATCTGTCCCCACAACCTATTTCATTCTACTTTTACCCTGCCCTTACCTTTGACTTTTCTAGACTGTATTTGGATGTGTTCTCTATTAGGTTGTTCCTAAATCCCCTTGTTAGAGGTTCTACAACACCTTCTTGGCACTCTTAAAGCATAATTATGTTTTTCATGCTGTTCTATTATACAAAAAGGTCAACTTGAACTCCAGGCCCACAGAGTAGTCATCTTTGTTATTCTCACATACATTAAATGAACATGGGAATGAATATACAATTGCCACATTATCTGTCTCTATTTTTTCTCATGGGTTTTTATCTTCTACCTCCTCATGCTATTATGTCAGAGATTTTTTGGTGTGCTCATGATTGACTGACTATAAAAGTCCTTTGTTAGTTTTTTCTTGACTGAATCCAGATGGCTATTATCAGTCAAGGAATATAAATGTCTGTCCTCTGCTCCCCAACAGCTGGGTATTTTTCCCTGGAAAAGTTCCAGCCAGTATTTTCACATGAACTGCAATCCATAAAGCAATGTCTGGATGGCCTGAAGACACTCATCCTACTACTACCTTACTTCAGAAAAAGCTTCCAGATGCAGCATAAGTTTCAGCACAGAAAACACTGGAAATCCTGGCCCTTGGGAAGAGCATCTCACTAACCAAAGGGTTTTGTTAACCAAATTGTACAAATAGGAAACTGCTACTCTTTTGGTTTTAGTTTATTTGTTAACCTACTTACTTAGCTATTTATTTTTAAGCATAATTCCTCCTATATATAAGTCACAATCAAAGTCAGAGATCCTGGTAAACAAATCAAATTTATAAACACACATGCTCATATAATTGCATGTCAAGGTTCACACTTAGAGAAACAGAAGGCAGATTAGAAGTGAAGAAAAGTGTGGGAGGAATCCTAGAGAAAATGGATCAGGATTAAATGGAACCAGGGATAGCACTTATCCAGCAAACCATGACTGTGTTCTGTGCTAATCACTGTGCCAAGACCTGGGGAATTTGAGAGCACAGTTGTCCTGTCTTCAGGAACCTCAAAGTCCAAAGAGGACATAAATGAAAACTGATAACAGCAGATAAGTGCAATCAGAGAAAGGTATAGAAGCTCAAAAAGAGAGGCACCATATGCAGACCAAAGAGGGCCACAGAGAAGTCAATCTGGTGGACATATTTGATTTGAGGCTAAAGAAAAGAGTAAATTCAGCTTGTTGGAAGGGAAAGTAGTAGAAGGAGATGAGGTGAGATTTCTAGAATAAGGAAATGTATGACATAGAGCAATATCAAGTAAGGAAGGTGCATTGAAAAATCATGAAAGATCAAACTGGAAACATGACAAGGAGCTAGACCATGAAGCACTTTTTCAGAGGTTTGAAATGGAGGCATTTAATTTCTGAAACAAGTGGCCACTGTTCACGATAGATCCACTGTACCTGCAGTGAGGGCTTACTGGAGAAACAGAAACAAATCACAAATGTGGTCAATACTCGTTATTCACTCCTAAACCATTTCTATGTTTCTCCTGGGAACACATGCTGGACTGCATTCCCTAGCTCTCTTCTGGCTAGCTGCAGAATGCAGGCAGACATGATGCATAGGCACTAGAAACCGCCCATGTGGTGCTTCATTGTCTCTGCACCTGCAGCAACTTTGAATAGTACGTATTAAAGATGGCAGAATAACAGGATATACAAAGTCTGCATCCCTGAAGCACCATATTAAGCTATTCTCTGAGTGAGAAAATATTTCCATTGTATTAAGCCACAAAGATTTGGGCCATGAGAATTTCCTAACATAAGCTTATAGCAGTTCAGCCATCCATAAACTCAATAAGAACAAGGACAGCACTTGTTTTTTCTTGCATAAGACAGGAATGAAATGGAATATGTTAAATGGATAAAACAATGATGTAGTCAGAGATGTTGAGAGTGTGACCTACCAAGAAAGGTGGAAAAATGAATCAAGATTCAAGACATATTTTAGAGGAAAATTGAACAGAATTTGGTACTAGTTAGTTGTGAACAGAGAGAGAGAAAGGGCTTGGTAAGTGATGGTACCACCACCTAAGACAAAGCATGCTGGAAAAGGCCACATTGGATAGGGAGAGATGATCTACTTGGATATATTGAGTTTAATATGGCAGTGGGACAGTGGGACACCCAAATGGAGATGTGATTTATGCATTGAACATAAAGATATAAAATGTCTGGATGAGAAATAAACACATTTTAGTTAGCTGTGTAGAAGAGATGACTAAATGATGAGGGTAGAAGAGTTGGATAGAGAGAGCACTTAAAAGAATAGAGTCAAAGAATGAATCATAGGAACAGCATTTAAAATAGCACGAAAGAAAAAGGAACTCCTGAGTGAGATCTCTAAGAAGGCATCCAAAGAGGATGAAGTGACCACCAGCTCCCAGAAAGCAGGAGGTCAGAGTCTGAAGAAAGAGTAATCAACAGTGTGAAAACTACTAGAGCAATTCTGGGCGATGAGAATTAGAAAAGTGTTTATTCCATTTGGTAATTTGTGACTACAGTGAGAAGAGTTGCAGTAGAAAAGTTGGTGCAATAATATAATTGTATGGGTGTAAAAGGAGGCAGTATACACTATTGCTTTTGAAACTTTATTTTTAAAAAAGGAAGAAAGAAACCCCATGCTGTCAGGAATTAACTCAAACTCAAGAGAAAAGTTTTTGTGTTTGCTTTTAACAATGAGTTAGAGTGATGCTGTCCAATATGGCAGCCTCGTCATGTGGCTGTTGAACATTTGAAATGCAGTTAATAGAAATTAAAATATTCTGTGAACTAAAATTCACACCAGAGTTTGAAAAATTAGTATTAAAATAATATAAAATATCTCAATGATTATTTTAAATGGAATACAAATGAAACTGATAATAATTTGGATATATTGGGTTAAATAAAATACATAGGGTGCCAAAACATGTATACACATTTTAAGAAAGGAAAGAACTATATTAAGATCATAATACTCAATATATATATCTCATGGTGCTGCTGGTATTTATTTGATTAATACCATCTTCTGCGTGAACGTCATGCTACACATTACTACTTTAATTCACCTTTGAAAATTAATACATAGATAACATCTCTTAGAATGTGTATACATTTTTGGCACCATTGTTTGTTTATTAAAATTATTTCATTTGTTTCTCTTCACTTTTATTTAATGGGCTTGCTGCAAAATATAAAACCATACATCTGACTCACATTAACTTTCTATTATGCAGTGCTTAGCTGGAGCATGTTATAGGCTGAAAAGTAATAACAACAGCTGTAGTAGGTAGAATTCTAGGATGGTCCCTGAGATCCCCAGCTGTGCAATCCTTTTCCTCTGAGGTTTAATGGGACTACTGAATGTGAAGGGATATCACTACCATGATTAGCAAACTTCCCTGTTAACTTTGAGTAAATGAGAAGGGGTATTAACCTGCGTGAGCATGACCAAATCAGGTATACCCTTAAAAGAATGTGAAGCTTCAGAGAGATTGTCCATTGTGGCCTAAGTTGTTGTTGTTAGATGCCATCGAGTTGGTGTCCAACTCATAGCGACCCTGTGTACAACAGGTAAAACACTATCGTTGTGCTTCTCTGCTATTCATAGGGTTTTCAATAGCTGGTTGTTTTTGGGGGTGGGTTGCTGGGTCCTTCTTCCAAGCCTACAGCACCCAGTGTTTCCAGGCAGTCTCCCATCCAAGTACTAACCAAGCCCAACCCTGCTTAGCTTCCGAGATCTGATGGGATCCGATGCTACAATGGTATGGCTGAAGGTTGTGGCCTAATAGAAGAAAAAAATTAGTGTTGTGAGAAAAGAATCCACAGGTAAGGACTTGAGAATGGCCTCTTTCTTCTGACAATACCTCCTTGCCAAACTCCAATGAGAAAACAGATATCAGTCCTACTCCGGCAAGCATTGAATTTGGTCAAGGACCTGAAGGAGTCTGAAAAAGAATTCCAAGCCTCACCTGCATCCCCACCTGCTTAGACTCTGAACAGGTAACTCATACCCACATTCCTGAGCCATAGAAACTGTAAGGTAATAATTTGGGGGGTTTATGTTATTGCTGATGTTTACACTGCTGGCAATGAACCTAAGACCTCACGGATGTCAGGTAAGTACTCTACCACTGAGCTACACCGCCAGCCCCTGTGTTTCTTAAGCCACTAAATCTGTGACAGAAATAGAGATACAATAAAAATATCTAACATGTAATTGGTAATACCACCCTAGCATCCAATCTTGTCAGATATTTAAAGCTAAACAGGGTTGGGCCTGGTTGGTACTTGGATGAGAGACCACCTGGGAATATCGAGTGCTGTAGTCTCTGGAGAAGGACCTGGTATCCAACTCCTGAAGCAATCAGCCATTGAAAACCTTATGAATAGCAGAGAAGCACAGACAATAGTGTTGGGCATGGCGCAGTGTCCGGGAGTGTTTCCTCTTTTGTACATAGGATCACTATAAGTTGGATCCAACTCAATGCACCTAACAACAACAAATTAGTAATTATTACATACCAGGCAATGTACTTAGCATTTTAAGCATTCTGTCTCACTTGATTTTCGCAAAAAAAAACCCTGAGAAATAGATACTATCATGCTTGCAATTCTACAATGAAGGTCCCTGAGACTCAGAGAAATTAGGAAATTTTCCCAAGGTCACAAATTTATCATAGATGGAGATAGAATTAAAAACGTTTAAAAATACAAAAAAAAAAAAAAAGACAAAATAACTAATGAAATCAGATCTCAGAGTTGTGGGCAGGAAATGGGACTGAGCCCAGGAGGGCTGGCCTTAAACAAGAGAAACACCTTGTCCTCTGAGAATAGAGAGAGAAGGGCAGGATGGGTGGTGTGCACTTAGGTGCACAGGTAGGAAGACGGGAAGCTAAAATAAGATCCTCTTTGATAATCCAAGCTTTTCTGTGGTTTTGGAGGGAGGCTATTTTCTTAGACAGGGACTGACATTAAGTGAGGTTTGTAGATCCATGGGTAGGATTTTTATAGCTGCAGAGAGATCAGGAAGAGGAAGGGACTGACCTAGAATGATTAACTATGGAAAAGCTTAACTTATCCATACAATGTTCAGTGTTGATGCACCATTTCTTTCACAGGCTCTCAGCATTACTGGGGAAGGAAAGGTGATGACAGCCATTTATTCAAGGATGGGGATTTTAAAAGGAGGTGATGAGACAGAAGAATGGAAACAAGAATATGTAAGAATTTTGGTAAAACTAGTCCACAGTTTAGTCCAGGCCAGGGAGAAGGAGAGACCAGAAGTGGGAAAGTCTATGATTTGAATATAGTTTGAACCTTATGAAACCCATGTTGAAGTTTAATCCCCATTATGAGACATTATGATGTGATTAGGGCTCTGTCCTCAGGAACAGGTTAATCCATTCATGTGAGTAGTTTATTAAAGCATTAATGGGTTATCTCAAGAATGGGCCTGCCATAAAAGCCAGTTTGGCTAGGTCCCTGGGACGCTCTCTGACTGTGGCTTTGTGATGCTCTGCACAGCCTGCCTCAGGAACCTCCCAGCAAAGAGGCCATCATGAAGTACGGCCCCCTCAAACTTGGACCAGAATCATAAGCAAAAATGAACTTTTATAAATAATTTACTCAGGATGTAGCATTTTGTTGTGAGCAACAAAAAATAGACTAAGACAGAGAATTGGAAAAGAACGAGGGATTGATATTCAGAAGTCACTATGCAAGAAGAGCAGAATGAGAAGAAAAGGCTAGAAGAAATGCAGGGATGTTCAACCATAATCTCTACGCCAAAAGTACAGTGTTATTTTGGAATATCCGTTATTCAACATTAAAATAAAGTCTTGTGAAAATTACAGGAATTCTTTATGTTAATCTCATATAAATCCTTTAATTTTACAAGACCAGAAACCAAGGAATGAATCTAATTGATGCACTCAAAATTGGAGGCCTGGGAGATGAGAGTGGCAGAGCAAGGTCCAGGTCACCTTTCAGTCCAGAGCTTTCTCCACAAGAGCACCTGGATCTGTTTTGGGTGATTTACCTTGTGGTATTATTATATTAAAAAAAAAAAGATAACAAAGAGTACATATAATATTTTCAAAAATCAACACTTTTAAAATGTATACTTAACATTGACTTTATTGAGTTTATATGTTGACTGCAAGCTTAAGTGTATGTATATGGTTCAAGAACAGTTAAGTGAGATGTTCTTTAACAGAGAATACACAGAGAAACAGCCATGTACTGTCACGACTGCCTCAATATCCTCAATTGATTCAAAACATTTACCTTTGTGGTCATTTTGACTTCAGGGAAGAGCCAGAAGTTGCACAGTGCCAGATCTGGTAAATAATGTGGATGAAAACATACCTTAATGTTTTATTTGATAGAACTTACCATACCAGAAGTGATGTGTGACATGGAGTGTTGTCATGATAAAGGATAAAACTAAGGACACTCACAAAAGAAGACTTCCAGAACTACTTCAAAAGGTGGCAAGAATAGTTGGATAAGTGTATTTGAAGCCAAGGACAGTATTTTGAGGGCAATTAATGGCAATGTATCTTTTACCGTAATATGTTTTTTAAAATTTAAACATTCACCATAATTTTTGATCAGACCTTGTAAAATCTATTTTCACAAAAGATTGTAGGAACCAAAATTATTTATTTTGATGGGCTCTAGACCATTTCAAAGTAATAATTATTAATAATGCTACCACAGATTTTTACTGAAGCATAAATCTCTGTAGGTACTTTGCTGGATTTCACAATATGTCTATGAAACAGATAGGAAATGGATTATGAAAATGCAGATAGAAAAGGTAATATTAAGGCCTCTTAAAAAGCTTGTACCTTTTAGATGTTACTTCTTAAAGAAACTATTGAATAAATTTAATCAGGAAAATTTAGTATTTTCAACACCAAGAAAAATCAGTAAGAGTTGGGTTTGAGCATGTATTTTAACCTTCTTGTACAATTTCCATTGACAGATTATTATATCAATATTGACATTTATATCCATATCCACAGATAGGTCCATAGCCATGGCTAACTAAGGCCAGTCACAGGCAAAGGTGAGTAAGCCCTATAATAGGAATGCTTAGAAGTCTTATTACAGTAGAATTTAAATGAATAAATGTAGAAGGAAGAAGAGAAATGGAAAATTTCTTTTAGAATACCACAGTAATAATTGTTGCAGAAAAATGCTAAACTTAGTGAAAGTTTAAAAGGAAACAAGATGCTTTCATAGCCTCAAAATATTTCTTCCAAGGTATTGACTATAAACAAATAAGAGGATACTAACTTTGCAGTGAAGAAATCTGACATATACCATACTAACTAATGGATTAGGATAAGTATAACCAATAATGAAATGACAGGCCCTGTTAAAATGTACCTAGGAGGATACTGGCCTGAGGACTTTCAATCATAGCCCCTATTTCAGGGCATGAAAGTCTTACACAACTTCCCTACTCAAAAAGAGTTTTCCTTACTAATTCAAAGTCAGGTGGAAGCATGCATTTGAGGGAATGACTATGAGGTCTGAGGTTCCTGGGAGAAGAGAAGCAATGTTTGAAGAAAGTCCAGAAATGCTACAAAGGGAAGAATTCAAGTACCAAAAACTTACTATACCTGCCACACTTGAGTGTGTGGCATGAAAAGCCACTGTAAGTCACCGTAACATGCCTACATTCACAAAAGAGTAAATCATGAACATTGTCACAGTTTATAACTAACTTTAAGATAAAACATTACACAGAAAAGTTTGCAATAAAAGGCAGAAAAAGAGGATGATACAGTTATTAAGGAAATAAAAATTGTTTGTACACTAAAGTGATGAGTCTTCCTAGTTATTTCCTGAGCCCTGTCTTAAATGCGAATGAAGCTGTGTGCATTGATACATCTCTATAATCTTAGCACTCACAGGCTACGGCAGGAGAACTATAAATTCAAGGCCAGCCTGGTCTACATAGCAAGTTCCAGGCCAGTCCTCACTTCATAATGAGACTCTGTCTCAAAACAAACAACAACAAAAATGTGTGTGTGTGTGTGTGTGTGTGTGTGTGTTTAAATCTCTATTAGCTGACAACTGCCAAACAGAGATAATTCTGTCATTTCAGGGGATGCAAATAATTATCAATCTCAACTAAAACACAATACTACTAAAATTGTTGTTGTTGCTGTTGTTAGGTGCCGTCGAGTCGGTATCCAACTCATAGCGACCCTCTGTACAACAGGGGAAACATTATTGTCAGTGCTTCTCTGCTGTTCATAGGGTTTTCAACGGCAGATTAATTTTTGGGAGGGGGTTGCTAGGTCCTTCTCCCAAGCCTACAGCTTCTAGTGTTCCCAGGCGGTCTCCCATCCAGGTACTAACTAGGCCCGACCCTGCTTAGCTTCCGAGATCTGACGGGATCAGATGCCACAGGGCTACAGCTGCAGGGCACTACTAAAATTAGGAAATCAATAAAGAAAATTAACCTTTCCCATCAATAAGAGTAACACTGGAGAGAAAAATCCATGACATCAAGACATTGACTATTTCTTTTGGGCATACCTGTAGGAAAACTCCATCTCATATGTCTTCCTAGTAATTAAAATAAGAGGCAGTAAAGTCACTATCAAATTTGAGAGAGAGTTCCCAAACTGAAATTCTTATAATTATCAAGTGAGCTCAGAGAAGAATGAATTATAACAGCTTCAAGAAGTTGGAAGAACTAGGTTTGTGATTATATAGCTGAATTTTGAGCAAACAGACTACTAAATCAACGTTGTTGTTAGGTGCTGTCTAGTGGAGTCCAGACTCATAGCCACCCTATGTAGAGCAGAATGAAACACTCACTGATTCTGTGCCAGGCACACGATCTTATTTATGTTTAAGCCCATTGTGGCAGACACTGTGTCAGTCCATCTGGTGGAGGGCTTTCCTTTTTTGTGTTGACCTGCCACTATCCCAAACTTGATGTCTTTCTACAGGGATTGGTCTCTCCTGACTACATGTGTAAAATATGAAAGATGCACTCAAGCCATCCTTCCTTCCAAGGAGCACACCACTTGCACTTCTTCTAGGACAGATCTGTTGGTTCTTTTGGAAGTCTATGGTATATTCAATAATTGTCTCCACCATCATAATTCAAAAGCATCAATTCTTCTCCTGTCTCCCTTGTTCAATGTCCATCTTTCACAACCATATGATGCGACTGAAAACACCATGGCATGAGTCAGGCACACCATTGACTTCAATGTGACATCTTTACTTTTCAATACTCTAAAGAGATCTTTTGCCACAGCTTTTCCCAAAGCAATGCATCTTTTGATTTCTTGACTGTTGCTTCCATAGGTATTGACAATAGAACTAAGTAAATCAAAATCATGGACAACCTCAATCTTTTCTCCATTTATTGTGAAATTGTATACTGGCCCAGTTGTAAGGATTTTTGCTTTGTTGATGTTTAGTACCAATCCACGCTGAAAGCTATGTTCTTTGATGTTCATCAGTAAATGTTTTAAATCCTCTTCACCTTCAGCAAGCAGTTGTGTCATCTGCATAACACAGGTTGTTAATGAGTCTTCCTCTAATCCTGATGCAGTGTTCTACCTCATGAAGTCCAGCTACTCAGATTATTTGCTCAGCACAGAAATTGAAGAGATATGGTGAAAGTATATAGTCCAAATGCATACCTTTCTCAACTGTAAATGAGGCAGTAGTTCTTGTTATATTAGAAAAACTACCTCCTGGTTCATGTACAGATTCCTCATGAGTACAATTAGGTGCTCTGGTATTCCCATTTTTCAAAATGTTATCCATAATTTGTTATGAGCCATACACTCAAACACCTTTGCATAGCCAATAAAACACAGATAGACATCTTTCTGATATTCTCTGCTTTTGGCTAATATCCACCTGACTTCAGCAATCATATCCCTGGTTCCCCGCCCTCTTCTGAATCCAGTTTGATTTTCCAGCAGTTCCCTGTCTATATACTGCTGCAGTCATAAAACTGCATTGGTACTAATTTACACTGACCATGGCAGGCCTACTGATATCTTGCTCATGAACACATTGGGCCTAAGACAAGGATTCTATATTAAAACTCAGATTTTGAAAATTAAGTCATTCCAAGAATATATCAATTTGTTCAGAAAGATACTTAAAGAAATTTAAGAGACCTACTTGCTGCTTTGGCCTGCAGCCGTAGCCCTGTGGAATCCAATCCCGACAGATCTCAGAAGCTAAGCAGGGTCGGGCCTGGTTAGTATCTGGATGGGAGACCACATGGGAACACCAGGTGCTGTAGGCTTGGGAGAAGGACCTGGTAACCCCCTCCCAAAAATCAATCTGCCATTGAAAACCCTATGAACAGCAGAGAGGCACTGACAATAGTGTTTCCCTTGTTGTACAGAGGGTCACTATGAGTCGGATACCAACTCGATGGCACGTAACAACAACAACAACTTGCTGCTTATCCCCGCACAAACCCCACTACCATGCTCTCAAAAAATAAGAGTCTCTTAAAACTGCCATGTGAATACTGAGCACAGTGGTTTTCACCTATATTCCCAGTGATTTGAGAAGACTACAAATTGGAGGCCAGAAGCAGCCTATGCAATTTAGTAAGACACTATCTCAAAAAATAAAAAAGGGGCTGTGGGTGTAGTTCAGTGGTGGAGTATTTGCCTAGCATGTGTGAGGCTCTGTGTTGAAACCCCCCAGTACTGGAAAAAACAAAAACAAAAACTGCCAAGTGAAGCCAAAAGCAGTGCCCATCATACACACAGGAGCTGAGTGTTACACTGTGTTCTGGTCCAGCTACCAAATCTCCTGATATCTTCATTGGTCCTGACTTTGTTCCAAGAGTAATGTCCCACATCTCCCTCTCTCTGCCCTGCCAACCAAGAATTGGCCCCAGCTTTTCTTGTTTGTCCAGATTTCACTGAAGTATTAAGCCCACCATGGGATTCTGTTCACCAGGCTCAGCTGTGAAGCTCCACCTGTGTTGTTATTTGTACTGTGGTCTAAATGTTTATACCTGCTCATAATTCATATTCTAACACATAATCCTCAATGAGTTAGGAGGTGGGCCTGAGAAAAGCTAAGATAATGAGGATTCCTCCCTCATGAATGGGATTATTGTCCATAAAAGAGGCCCCACAGAGCTGTGCTGCCCCTTCCATCTTGTGAGAATGCAGGGAGAAGACACCAACTATAAGCAATAAAATGGACCCTCATCAAACACCAAATCTTTCAGGACCTTACTTCTCAGCCTCCAGAATTTTAAGAGATAATTTTCAATTGTTTACAAACCATTCATTCTATGACACTTTGTTATATTAGCCTGAATGGACTAAACCAACCTTTAAGGCCACACCTAGGTTTTCTGGGAAAGACCACAGCTTGAACTTTCTGTTACAAATCTGAGTAAGTACTTAATTGAAAGACAGTCATAGCCCCTTTATTAAAAGTTGATTTTTGTTGTTGTTTGTTTTGTTGGTTTGTTTGGTCAGTACTGGGGAGTTAAAACCAGGACCTTGTACATGCTAAGCAAGTGCTGTATACTGAGCTGCACCCCTTAGCCTCTTTCTTATTTGTTATTTTGAGATAGGGTCTCCCTAAATTATGCAGGCTCCCTATTGCTTTGAATCTTCGTTCCTCCTGCTTCAGGCTCCTGAGTAGCTGGGTTTACAAGTATGCATCATTGCATCCAGGTTATTAAAAGTTTTGAGGACAGAGCCAGGCGTGGTGGCACACACCTGTAATCCCAGAGGCAGGAGGATTGCAAGTTGGAGACCAGAGGCAGTCTGTATTGCTTAGCGAGACCCTATCTCAAAAAGTAAAAAAAATTAAAAAAAATGGGCTGAGGGTGCAACTCAGTGGTCCAACACTCGCACAGCATTCAAGTGTGGGGCCCTGGGTTCAACCACCAGTATGACAAAAAAAGTTTTGAGGACAGACCAAGTAGTATCCTAAAAATCAATAACAGTATAGTAAGTGTTTTCAAGGCCATTGTCACATTTTAAATGCCAAAAGTTGACGGATGTGTTAAGATCTGTGTAATGACAGGGCACATTCTTCAATCATCCTTCTTTTAGCTCACAGTTATTAAACAAATTAAGATGCTATGAATAGAAATAGGCTCTGCCTCAAAGTATAACCTTTAGAAATATTAATATGTACCTTTGTAATAATCTGAAAACTTGCTTTATTGTTATTTGCTTCAAAAGTAAATATAACTAAAAGCAAGGCTTTTTAAAATTCCATCCACAGTGTTTCTACTAATAGCAAAGTTATAAGATCTTATTATCTTTTTTTGCTTTACTAGGTGGCTTAACTCCTGAAAAGGTTTTGCTACCAAAAGGTTTTTGTTTAAAGGCTCTAGTGAGTTATAAATGAGGAGGTATGAAAAATACATATATAGGCATATAATATAGAAAATATATATATGAGATAAAATACTATAATATATGCATAATTACAACATAAAATACACATATATTTATATTATAAAATATAACAAGGAAAAATATTCAACTTTGATATAAATTATGAAATTAAATAGAAGTAAATTATCTAAAAAAATAGAGCTACATTTCAGAATCTTTAATATTCCATGGTTTGTTGTTGTTGTTGTTGTTGTTGTTGTTGTTGTTGTTGTTGTTGTTAGGTGCCATTGAGTCCCATTTGACTCATAGCAACCCTAGGTACAACAGAATGAAACACTCCCCGACACTGTGCCAGGCCAAGCACTATTGTCAGTGCTTCTCTGCTGTTCATAGTGTTTTCAATGGCTGACTGTTTGGGGGATTGTTTCAGGAGTGGGCTGTGAGGTCCTTCTCCAATTTTTGCAATGCTGAGGATGGAAGCCAGGGCCTCAGAGGGCACAGAGCAGGCACTTTGCCAACTGAGCAAAATGGCGGGCATTCCATGGCACCAAAAGAAAATTTTAGTGAGGCTTTGACATTAATGTACTTCTAAAGGTGTTTAATTTTTTAAATTGAGAAATACTTAACCACAGAAAAATAGGAAGACTTTGAATTCATCACAAAAATCATAAAGGACATAGGCACATATGAAATGCATTCATCAAATCACAATACTTGTTTGGCTGTCTACTCTCATGACAGTAACATTGATTTAAAAGTTTTCACTTGAAATGTATCATAGTTCAAACTTCCCACCTGCCAGGGGAGGCACAATCATGTCTTCCCTGTTTTGGAGATGAAAGAATCAAAGCTCATGGAGGTTAAATGATTTTCCTGAGTTCCTTCCCCCTTAGATGGCATATACAACCTCTAATCCAAGCTCTTACATTACAGTCATTGCTTTTATTAAAAAAAAAAAAGTATGTTCCAAGCCACATGCTAGCTCTGAGAGCATTCTATGAAAAATATGGTCCAGTTACCACCCTTAAGAAGTTTAGAGACATCCAAAATTCATGGAGACAATAGGTGTGTTTATCAGTTAGAAAGACTTAGAGCAATGCTTTTCAAAAAGTGAAGAATGAAGAAGTGCACTTGAACTGGATAGCAGAAATCACGTAGAGGGACTTGAGTTAAACAGTTGTAAGGGGTTCTGCAACTCCTTGTATACTGTACAATCAGCCTACCCACAAATCTTTGTGATCTGCAAAATCAATTCTCTTTTCCAATCTTATGCTCTTACAACTCTTTAGCCTTTCAGAGAATTTTAATGAAGATGTTGGAAATGGGTTATTGCCTGTACTAATGAATGTTTTGGCTTTAATTTTAGTTAAGAATTTCAATTATAATCAAGTAAATGAACTTACTTCGAGAGAGATTCTCAAGGGCTTTCCCCAGCTTCTTGCTCTCTTGAAGGATGTGGTTCAATTCATCAAAATCACGGCTTTCTGGTTTAGTCCTCCAGTTCCACTTAGGATGTTCTACTGACCTTGGCACTATGTTTAAAAAAAATGGTTATTTCATAAGCATGCTATACCATGATACAAACTCACTGTTCATCATATGTGAAAGGTTGTACCAAGATCAACGTACAGGATTAAAAAATGTTTAACTTAGATGGTTGTCTTATGAGCAAACAGAAGGGAAGATTTAAAGTCAGGCTTGAAGAAAATGTTTTAACTGAACAACTCAAGGGAAGTATGGTGGTGTTATGGAAAAAGGAAATTTGAATATTGATTTAGAACTAATCATTCTGTAACTTAGAAACACATAAGCAGTTTATTTTGTATTATGTTATCAGCTTAAAAATAATTACTGACTTCATCAATAACTAGCAAGAAATTTTTAATACATCCTTTCTATGTCTTCTTAAAAAAAGAAACTAAATGCATGCATTTACTCTCACTCCATCCCAAGTTCCAACTAAAACTCTGCTACAGTCAAGATTCTTTTCTCTCAAAGAATTAAACATCCAACATAAGATTACTTCTAACTCAGAATTTTATACCAGCTAAGGAGCCAGTTAAGACACTTAAAGGATTTAAGAAATTAACTTACAAGCACTCTTTCTCAGAAAACTGCTGGTGCAGATGATCCAGCAAAGTCAATAAGTAAACCAAAGAACTGAAAGTGTTAGAAGTCAGGAACAGGTGAATCCCCAAAAGGAAAAAGAGAAGGGAAATTCTCTGGATGACAGTGAAGGATAGTTTCAAAACACAGTTGAGAAAATGTCTAGAAACCAAGGAGTCAAGAATGAAGAGGGATGCAGGAGAATGGTCTCCAAAACTTTCTCAATGCAATTAAAATATGACATAATATAAAACAAAACAGCATAAAATAGAAGTTGGGATTACTTGATATGTTTGATCATATTAAGGCTTAACTCTTTAGGCAGGGTTTGATGAAGCATTAGTGATGGAAACATAGGAAACAAACAGTAAAGAGAAAGTCGTTAATTCTAGAAAAAATTACTAACTGTATACTGTATTACTCAATGATAAAAATGTTGTCATAGTCATAATAATATCAATGCAGCATATATTGTTATTCAACATTGCCTTACTACACTGGGAGTTGACGTATGAAGCACAAAGTATGAAGAAGGCTAAGACATGATGTTTGAAAAAAGTTAAAGAATCTGTTAGTACTTTGCATGCTAGGATATGCAGAATCACAAAGCAAAAGAAATATCTAAAAGACCTGAAAATGATTCCAGTTTAGGTACAGAGTTGAGGAGAAAGAGGACAGCAGGGTGATGAGTACTACCTTAATTTGTAAATCATGCACATTTTATTGCCATAAAAATCAAGTAAAATAAATTCTAAAATATTTATATAGTAAAGATACAGTAAATAGTCTCAAATTATTGAAATACATCATTCTGCCACATTTAAATAAAAGTGATCAGATAATACGTTACAATGAAAAATGCACAGACCCTGGGACCCAGCAATCATATGTCCAGCAAGTCATCAAAAACTTCTGAAAGCACCTGTACTTGCATACATGTACAAGATTGCACAAATAAATAATACTCTTCACTTTACACGAAAATGAATAGATTGGTGGTGATAAAACCCTGGAAATAATCTAAATATCTTTCAACAGTGGAAAGGCTGAATAAATTATGGCACATTCACACAATGCTACAGTATACAATTATCAAAAAGTCTAAGTTAAATTTAAGTTTATTCCCATGGAGATGTCTCTGTAATGCATTTAAAAAATACAAACAAGTTGCCTAAGAAGTGTTTAGTTTAAAGCCATTTTTACTGCAAATCTCCCACACATATAACTCATGCTTGTATGTACAAAGAAAAGTATACAAAAAGAATAAAACTATCTCTAGGAGAATTGAATCTGGTGGATGAGGAATGAGGGTAAGACCATTTTTCTTTCCATATGTCTGTATTTTTTTAATTGTCAAAATGAGCAAATATTATGTTGTTGTTGTTGTTGTTGTTGGGTGCCGCCGAGTCCAGTCCGACTCATAGCGACCCTATGTACAGCAGATCGAAACACTTCCCGATTCTGTGCCAGGCAAACCATCTTATTTATGTTTAAGCCCATTCCTGCAGACACTGTGTCAATCCATCTGGTGGAGGGTTTTCCTCTTTTGCGTTGACCTGCCACTCTTCCAAACATGATGTCCTTCTCCAGGGATTGTTCTCTCCTGACTACATGTCCGAAATATGTAAGACGCAGTCTGGCCATTTTTGCTTCCAAGGAGCACTCTGGTTGTACTTCTTATAGGACAGATTTGTTGGTTCTTTTGGCAGTCCATGGTATATTCAATAGACATCTCCAGCACCACAATTCAAAAGCATCAATTCTTTTTCTGTCTCTCTTGTTCAATGTCCAGCTTTCACAACCATATGATGCCACGGAAAATACCATGGCATGAGTCAGACGCACCTTCATCTTCAATGTGACATCTTTGCTTTTCAATACTCTAAAGAGATTTTTGCCACACCTTTTCCTAGAGCAATGCGTCTTGGGATTTCTTGACTGCTGCTTCCATGGGTGTTGATTATAGAGCCAAGCAAAGTAAAATCTTGGACAACCTCAATCTTTTCTCCATTTAATGTGAAGTTGTGTGCTGACCCAGTCGTAAGGATTTTTGTTTTGTTGATGTTTAGTCATAACCCATATTGAAGGCTATGATCTTTGATCTTCATCAGTAAATGTTTTAAATC
>VMDO01009613.1:44281-76414 GCA_007922755.1 Pedetes capensis | reverse complement strand
CTCTCTCTGAAAGAGGCCTTAATATCTTTGATGAAGACTGCCTCTTTTGGCAATTTTTGGCCCATCTCTTATGGGATGAAGGATGTCTTACTTACCGAGACCGTCGTTTTCTGTGAGCGGCAGAAAGAGGGTCTCCCGAGGATGTCTCCGGAGCTTCACTGATGGGTCTTCATCCGACAAGAGTCCGTACCTCCAGCCCCACGTTGGGCGCCACCTGTCCCGTCCCGCGGGACCCTAGTTATTCGCGGGGGTCGAGGGGGACCTGTCTGAAAAGAAATGGGCGAGAGAGAAGAACGAGACCAAGCAAGTAGTTGTCAAGGTCTCACTTTATTGAAAGTGAAACTGGTCCTTTTAAGCTCACAGGAATGAGGAAGTAGGCGGGGGAAGAATTTTATCTCAATCAAAGGCCGCAGCTGGCAGGTGGTCTGCAACCTATTGTGGTTAATTGCCGGCCATCAGTCATGCAAAAGGTCACGAGTTCTCAATAAAGAAAGGAAGCCAAGAGAGTATAGAACTCTGGTGGTCTCCACTCCCAACATATATGTGCATATATACATGTATATATGCACATATATACATGTATATATGCACATATATACATATATGACAGCTTATGTATATATATATGTACATATATACACATATATATGTGTTGTGTTTGTAAATATTGCAGTGAATCCACATTAAAGTACAATTAATATGTTAATTTAAAAAGATGGGGAAAAAAGATATTGAGTCATCCAGATCTTTAAGTCAAAAATCAGTTGTGAGTATCTATTTATTTGCAGTACTGGTTGCTGGGATTACAGATGTGCATCACCACCCTTGGACTAACTGATTTCTTGAGGAGAAGTTTCTAGGCAGCAATGTCTGGAACTGACTCTGAGAAGTGAGAATGGAGAGGCCATGTGTTATGTTGCGGGTATATAGACAGGGCCTGTTAGATGGTAAGAAGCAAAGGGAGAGGGAGTGTGGTTACCCTTGTATTTGGGAGAGTTGAAATCGGCTATGATATTTATTGTTGTTGTCAGGTGCCATCGAGTTGGTATCTGACACACAGTGACCCTACATATAATAGACAAAACATTATTGTTAGTGCGACTTTGCTGTTCATAGGGTTTTCAGTAGTTGATTGGGAGTGGGTTGCTGGAATGTGGTCCCAAGCCTACAGCACCTGGTGTTTCCAGGTAGTCTCCTATCCAAGTACTAACCAGGTTTGACCCTGCTTAGTTTCCAAGATCTGATGGGATTGGATGCCACAGGGCTACGGCTGCAGGCTTGATATTGATAGGCAGGTTAATTTAGGCATTAACAGGCAAAGGAGATTAAAATCAACTCCTACTATTCAACCATGAAGGACGAAGCCATGTGCATCTCTGCAGACATTGGAAGGACATTTTCTAAGGCACCCCACACTCTAATCCAAGCCACTGATTCATTTGCAAAACAAAGGCCCCAGCTGCCTCCTCAGGGCTGATGTTATACTGGGCATGGCCTCTTTTGAGTAAACCTACGGGGAAATGTGCCCGCTTTCATTCCTTTCTCCAATTCTTGCCCTTTGATATTCTCTTCTTTCTCTACCAACAACACACACACCTCTCCTTTCTTTTGGGAGTGCCATTTTCTCTATCTAAGGAACTTTTCCTCTAGAAGCCTGCTTAACTCTGTTCTCTTTGACTTTACCTTTACCTTTGACTTTACCTGGGAAATAGAAATGTCTTTATGTAGATTCATCCAGGAAACCCAGTTTATTTCCAGTTCCTTTCTAGGTTTACCTAAACTTTTCCAGGTGTTTCAATCTTCTCTAATTATCACTAAATGTTGTACTGTCTTTTTAATAAACCTCATCTGTACTCTCCTGTGTAACTTCTGTTTCGCGTATAAATTCATTTATATGCTGGATACAAGAACCAGGGTAGGTTGCCAAATTCCCAGACCTGTGCTCCAGACGTGTCTTCCAGTGTTCCACATGAGTCTCTGGTAATAATATTCGGGAGAGACAACATGAAGAAACAAACCTAGGAAAAAAAATATATCAAAAATATCTCCCTTGCTTAGAAATGTGATTATGTACCCTTCCAGAGAGAAGCAGAGACAGGGTTTGAACTCAGGTTCCAGAGGTCATGCTCTGCTTCCTGATTCATGGTTGACTTTCAAGCTGTGGTAAAATTATACCTGTACTGAATCCCCTTTCTTCCCATATGCCCCTTTCCTACTTCAGCTGCTGACCTATATAAAACAACAACAAAAATAAAACCCTTTACCTCCCTCCTGTGGCTGTGTAGGATACTTATTTAACTTCCTGGTAAAATTCAGACATCGTATTGCTTTAAAAAGTTTGATGACATGTATCCGAGGACCTGCAGATGATTTTACGTTCTCTTATACACATAGAAGACGACTCTAGCCAGGCATGGGGGCACATACCTGTAATTCCAGCACTTGGAGTGCTGAGGCAAGAGGATCAAGAGTTTGAGGGCAGCCTGGGCTACATGGCAAGACCCTATCTTAAAAAATCCTTTATCAGCCCAAGGTTTGCCCAAGTCCACCAAGGTTCCTAAACTATGAATCTGGTTGAAATCAGAAGCTCAGAGTGAGTGGGGCAGTGCTGACCTCCTGCTGATTGATTTTTTTAGTGTTGATGGTATACATTGGGCAGGATCCATCTGACCCAGCACTGAATCAGACAGGAAGGAAAAAGGCATCAGTGGAAATGATATATGTTAATTTTTAATTTAGACAATGAGAACTCTTTTCTGCTTAACACCTTACTCCTTTTAAGAACTTGTCACCACCATTATCCCATTTAATCCTTCCAGGTATGTGTTAGGTGTGGTCTATGTTATTAAGTCCCTTTTACTCAAGGTCACACACAGTCTGGGTTGACTCTGTTTCAAAGTTTCTGAGTCCAATTTCTTTGTTCTTTCCATATTTCCATCCTATGGGCTAACATTTGTTCTCCTTGTTAGGTGCAGTTGAGTCTGTATCCAACTCATAGTGACACTACGTACAACAGAGGAAACACTCTTGTCATTGTTTCAATGACTGTGTTTTTGAGAGTGGGTTGCTGGGTCCTTCTCCCAAGCCTACAGCACCTGGTATTTCCAGGCAGTCTCCCATCCAAGTACTAAGGAGGTATGACCCTGCTTAGATTTGGAGATCTGATTGGATGGGATGCCATGTTGGTATGGCTGCAGGCATAGGCTGAGACAGCATGCAATTAAGTGCTGACTGGGGTACTCTGGCCATACAGATGATAGAGAAATTATCAATTGAAAAGAGGTAATTCTGAGAGTTCTTCATTCTACTTGCTTAGTGTAAGGAGTTATTTGTCTGCAGGAAGTAAATTGCTGACCTGTGAGTTTAACAATGGGTGTTTGATGTGGGCATCAGGTATCAACTGAGATCTGATACATACCCTAAGAATTAAAAATGCTTTATTGAATTGAGGGCATGGCCATGGGAGATCTTGTCCCCCTCCTCAAAAAGCTAAACACTATTAAAATTCCCAAATCATGACTGGGTAATTAAATTCATGGAGAAAGAATTGTAAAATGAGATAATAATGATGAAATTAAGTTTAGAGCTATAGCTAAAAGCAAAGCTTATGTAAAGATCACATTTATGCAGTGTTTTTTATTGTACAAAGCAGTATTGATCATATGATCTTCATAATAACCCTATGAAGTAGGTGTAGTCCTCATTTAACAAATAAGAAAATTAATTCTGTGTTTTGTGCAGGGTCATCATTGACAAGTGGCAAGTTTAGGACTTCAGGCCTTTGAACACCACAGCCTTTGTTTGACCTGGGATTCTTTACTAAAACCTCTAGAAATGTTCAATAAATTTTTCAGGGAATGACTTACCTACTCTCTGGCCCTACTATAAGAAGTTATGATACTGGCTAGTCCATAAATGATGGCTTCTCACATTGGAACTGCCTCAATGTGCAGCAAGTATTCACTATTGTTTCTCTGCAAAGTTTGTGGATATCAAGTCCATTTCCCTCTGATGGATAGATTGAAGCAGGAATCTAAGCTATTTTGTCATTGTCACCCTTCAGGGGTATGTCTTGAGAATTCCAGCTACATGTCCCTTGTCAAACAAGCAGATCAAACTCTCATTCCCTAAGGAATAGAAAGAGAAACAGCAAACATTTAATGAGAGGATCCAGGCTACAGCTTCAAAAGAACTCTGAAGCAATAGCTCTAGATTCATTTCCCATAATGATTCCTGATTCTCAAAGAAAATATTTGGCAAAGAGCCTGCTGGTTCACAAAGTTTTAGAAAACATCAGCTAGATGTGGTGCATGCCTATAATACCAGCACTTGGGAGGCTGAGGCAGGAGGATTGTGAATTTGAGGCCAGCCTGGGCTACTAGCAACACTGTGTCTCAAAAAATTGAGATGAGAGAAGAGGGAGGGAGGGAGAGAGAGAAAGACAGAGAGAAGGAGAAGGAGAAGGAGGAGGAGGAGGAGGAGAGGGGAGGGGAGGAGAATAGGAGGGGGGATGGGGAGGAGGAATAGGAGGAAAAAGGAGAGGAGGAGCACATGGATGTCTTAAAAATATTTTTGGGAAAGTAAAGTATATTAGTGTAGATAAATAATAATTGAGACAGGAGAGGTCAACAGGATCTAGACTCCTGATTATATTTAAGGAAACTAGACATTAAAGGTCTTTCCTATTCATTTTGCTCCTGTGTAAGCTTCACCTTATATCCAAAGAAGGAATTTAGAAAGGAAGATTATAGCTTTTCACCTTCATGTGCCAATGGCCAAAAACAATCCCAGAACTTGTCTGACTGGCTCTAAGGAGGGGTAGATAAACAAGGCCCAAGTAAACAAAAGAAAAACCTGCCTGTCTATTATCTGGGGAGTCAAGCAATGTAAGCCATCTTCCTGGATACTCACTAATCAGTTCCTATTCCTCTGATAATTGCAAAATGTCCTTCCAGAGAAATGTAATTTATTATCGTGTTGGTAGCAATGATTTATGGAAGGAGCAGAATAAAAGATCTTCTATCCAGTGCTGGGGACCCGCCTTAGTAGTAAGAAACTAAGTACCTTAAGGGATTGGGGAGTTCTTAAACCTTTCTGGCAGGAGCATGTATTGGCCTCTCTTTCGTGAATGTGGGTCATTCTCATCACCTTGGGATATTAGACTTTGGCCAGTCTGGTGATGTAGCAAGGCTGCACGTGCTCATAAGAAGAAATGACCTTCCCATCTTTGATCTCCTTGGTGATGGTGCATATTTTAACCAGTATCCGGTCCGGGAATCCAGAGGAACTACAGGCTTTGCGTATCACAGGCAGGACTGAGGAGGTGTAAACTGGGGCAGTGCACTCCACGTTTCTGGCCTTAAAGGATGTATAAGAGGAAGGCTCACATTTGGTGGCACATGGGTGACAGGGAAGCCTAAGGAGAAAACAGAATTGTACTGATTGAGGGAGGGCAATGACAGTTACAAAGAAAAATGAGGATGACTAAAGTTTCAACACTTGCTTTACATGCTTGCAAAATAAATACTCCCAGATTCTTTGCCATCCATTTTGTATCATAGTTAATGGGATAAAAAGAATCAGACCAGATCCATTGGAAAAGAGCATCCTAGGTTGAAAAGCATTATGTGATGTGTAGTCAATGTCAAAATATCATGAGACGCATGATGTACCGTTACTGGATTTTAGAATGAAGCCCTAATTCCTGGAATTAGGCTTGGCCACCTGTTTCCAAATGCACCAGTTAAAAAGATGAGTCATGATGAAAAGCAGAGAAAGGAAATTTAATCAATGTGCACATTGGGAAGATAGACTTGGGGTCTCCTGCCATTCTTTTTCCCAATGTACACATTGATTACATGTGACCATGACCTCAGGTGAGTGA
The DNA here is from genome assembly GCA_007922755.1 of Pedetes capensis. Lineage (NCBI taxonomy): Eukaryota > Metazoa > Chordata > Mammalia > Rodentia > Pedetidae > Pedetes > Pedetes capensis. Next base: position 70,530 of record VMDO01009613.1, on the reverse strand, counting down.
GTTCACCCTCTCAACTTTAGCTTTGCATCCGCAGAATAGACCTCATGAGAACTAAATTCACAAATCAACAGGGAGTAGGAACAAGTTGAGGAGTTTATTATCTGAGGAATGGAAATGAATCAGATATTTTCCTTGTGGGAAATTAGTCCTACTACTAGTGGTGGTCTGAAGCCCACCTATGGAAGAATTTCAGCACATCATCAGGAAGCTTCAAAGTGCCTTTTGAGTATCTACAAATGAATAGTTTTTAGAGAATTGGAGTAGTAAGCAGTTAACAGTAACACCCCTACTCCTTGTTTTTTTTTTTTTTTTTTTTTTTTTTAGCTGCTTGGAGATTGAACCCAGATCTTGATACATGCTTGGCAAGCCCTCTACTACTGAGCTGCACACCCAGCCCTAAACACCATTTTTGTAATATGTGATCTTTCTTTGATACCTAGAGACACTTTGGTACATTGTATCTAGTTAAGGTGACAGCATCTGTTAACATTGAACTTGGGTCATGTGAACATGCCAATAAAGAGAATGCTATGAACAGAGTCCATTGGTTATTTTGAGAAGAGAGGTGTCCTTTGCAATTGGAACTTAGTGTGCATTTTTGGAGTGAGTTTGGACTAAGAGTTACTTCACAGAGCTCATACTCCAAGTGAGTACTTTATGGGTTGGTTAGCCTATTATCATTAAAAAATACCATTTTAATTAAAAAAAAATGGTGCCCAAAACAAATGTGAACATGCCGCTCTTGGCAGGAAGGACCAGTGGTTAGAGTTGAGGGTTTCAGCCTGAGTACCCTTTTCCTCCAAAGAGACCAGGGTTGTTCTGTTCCATTTCAGGAAAGCCAGACATTCATCTCATTGGGGGAAAATTGGTAACAGTGCCTTGTTGTTGTTAGGTGCCATGGAGTCAGTATCCGACTCATAGTGACCCTATGTACAATAGACGAAACACTCTTGTCAGTGCTTCTCTGCTATTCATAGGATTTTCAATGGCTGATTGCCTTTTGGAAGTGGGTTGCTGGGTCCTTCTCCCAAGCTTATAGTGCCTGGTCTTCCCAGGCGGTCTCCCATCCAAGTACTAACCAGGTCCGACCTTGCTTAGCTTCTGAAATCTGACAGGATCGGATGCAACAGTGGTATGGCTGCAGGTATAACAGTGCCTAGAAATACCTATTTTGGGGGAACCTTTTTTTTTCCCTCTAGGATCTGTTAAAACTCTAAGAAGCTAAAGAACCTGTAAGGAGTTAACTTCATGTACTGTTCTTCAAAACAACTCAGCTCAGTTCATACCTGAAGCTGAGACTAGATTACAATTTTGTAGGTCACTTGACAGCACAGCTTGAGAGAGCATGTGGACGTCTCCACACAGAGCTCCTCGTCACTGGCAGGAAGATCAAAGTGCTGTTGCCCTGAATCCAGGGCCAGGAGACACTCGTGCGCTTGAGCATCTTTCTCATACAAGCTGGTTTTGCTTTACGTACTTGTCTGAACTCTCCAGAAGGCTGCAGTATGTGGCAATCTCACACTCCAGCTGGGACTTGATGTCCAGCAGAATCTTGTATTCCTGGTTCTGTCTTTCCAGGGCACTCCGGATCTCTGCCAGCTGAACTTCCAAGTTATGGATCAGATTCTGGATCTCGGCCAGCAGGGTTGTGTAACGGGCCTCCGTCTCTGCCAGGATGCATTCCTGGGAATCTCTCTACCGTGAAGGAGGAAAGGAGATTTATAATGATGATTCCTTCAAGACCAGGTCATTGTCTAGGTCATTCGATCAGTGGCTTCTTTGTGACAAGTACTAATGGATCGCCAACCCTTTGAATACATCCTAACAAAATATACCCTCAAAAGGATCAATTATGCTGAGGCTTGCTTTCCTTTATCCTCTCTTCCCTTTTCTCTCTCTATGGTGACTGTCCTTCCTCTTTTTCTTGACCACCTGATAATCTCCTACCACACTCTCCTACTTATGAGAGAAAAAAATCTCAGCTCATTGCACACCCAACCATTAAGAATACATTACCATGACCCTTCATCCAATGAGTGTTTGTACCTTAAAAAGAAGTGAATGGTGTTTAAGCGTAAACATTTCCTTCTTTGGATTAGTTCCTTCATAAAATATGAGAGTTGCAACTTTAATGGGTCAAATTCTTTTCTGCTCTATTGTTCTGTAAGTCTATGGATAATGGCGGGATTTTAAGTTTTAATAACCCAGTATTTGCATCGTTAGCCTTTTTTTTATAGAGGAGAAAACTGAGGATCAAGAGGCTAAATGAGTTGCCCAAGGTCACATGACTAGCTGATGACAAAACCAGCTCGAGGCAGGGTCTTCCTAACAGCCTTCAGAGCAGGGCATTTGAGTAATTTCCTCCTTCAGACAGGCAGCATCATGGGGAAGAAGTGCTGGCTGTGGAATTTGAATTCTGGCTCAAACTGTTCTTTTGTGACTTTAGTCAGATTACTTAATGCCTCACAATCTTAGTGTCTCCATCTATAAAATAGGTGAGATGGTACTTTGGATTTGGCTTGGGAAAATCATCTTAGCTCTTGGAACCTCATCAGTAAAGTGAGTTAATAGTTCTGCCATCTGCCTCATAAGATTGCTGCATAACTCTAATGGGATAGCTTGTAAAAATATTTTGCATGCAATAAAATGCTCTCCTCGTGTTTCCCAAAGTGTGCTTTGGGTAATCATGGATCATGATTACCATTAGATGCTTTAAAAAAAGAGAGGATCTATAGTCAAATAAGTTTTGGAATGCTGAATATCATATACCTCCTTCTTAGAGATTCATGGTATATATCAACTTATTAAAGGCTTCCAAAAAGTCACCCTATTGAAACTTTGTTTAGCATTTCCTAGAATTATTTGACCACAAAGACCTTTTTCAACCAAAAACCCTTTAGCAAAGAGAGGAGCTGTCAGTTTGGGAAACACTGCAGCACAGGAGTCAGGGCCTGTTGCCATCAGAGCAGTGCTACACTTGGTCAGCCTGCTGGATACCATTCGGTGCTGGGCCTGCAGTTCCACCTCCAGAGCACTCATGGTACGTCTCAGTTCTAGGATGTCCTTCTGGCAGCATTGCTGCTGTTGGGAGCTGGTTACCACTTGTTGATTTAGCTCCTCCATCTGAAATGCAAAGATCACAGGTGTTTTGAGATGAAACTTGGCTCATTGAAGGGCCCCTGGAAATGCACCTGCCTTTTGTTTTTGACGTTTTTACTCTCCCCACCTGCTTATTGAACCATTCTTCCACATCTTTACGGTTTGTCTCTATGATGGACTCATACTGACATCTCATCTCTTGCAGAATCTTGTTTAGGTCAACACAAGGGGCAGCAGTTACTTCAATATTGAGTCTGTCCCCAAGCTGGCATTGTAAGGAACTGATGTCCTATGGAAAGAAAAAGAATGTGAAGTTACTGGTGAACAGATGACCCCCCCCCCCCGTCCTTCTTTCAGTCCAGTCTAACAGTAATAATTTAGCTTAATTATGTCTGAAATACAGCCCACAATAAAGTCCACGCCATGATTCATAGGTGTGGTTGAGATGCCATGAAATGGTTTAAGGTGATTTCAGATGTGTTCAAATATGTGCAAAATTAAAAGGAATTAACTAATAACATCAGAATTCCAAAAACTTTAGATCATTTTTTGTTGTTAGGTGCTGTTGAATCAGGTCCCTCTCATTGCGACCCTATGTACAATAGAACAAAACACTCCCAACACTGTGCTGTGCCCAGCACTATGTCAGTGCTTCTTTGCTATTCATAGGATTTCCAATAGCAGATTGTTTTGGGATTGTTTCAGGAGTGGGCTGCCAGGTCCTTCTGTTTTTTCAGTGCTGAGGATGGACCCAGGGCCTCAGAGAGTACAGAGGAGCACTCTACCAACTGAACCAAACCCCAGCCCACATCATTTGTAGGGATGGATAATGGAAAGAGCAGCATAGAGGTGAAATTTGTAATGATGCCAACATGGGATTGCACCAGAACTGACTTGTACCTATAGGAGGTGGTAGAAGTCTGTTTAGGGATAGCTACAAAAACCAGTGAGGACAGGGAAATTGAGACAATGGAAGATTTTCTGTCCATGTGGCTTCAAATACTTTGTTGTAGCCAATAGATTTGAAATACATTGAACCAATGGTAGACACAGTGGTGGTATTATAAGGGCTAAAAACCAGAGTAGTATCTAGGGATGTCTTTTGTCAAATACAATGCAAAGGAATTGGTGCTAATTTTAGAGGCTTAGCTTATATTGATGCTCTTCATTTTTCTCTAACCTCTTCATGGCTGGTTTTGAGACAGAGGAGCTCTTCCTTCAGAGATCGTTCTTGTGCCTGTAGATCAGCCATGCTGAGGGTCAGTACATCCAGGACCTGCCTCAGGCTATTGGCATCAGCCTCTACAAGCTGACGGAGGGACATCTCAGCTTCATAACTTTAAAAGCCAGAAAGGAAAAGACAGACAATTTAAAAGCAGATGGTACAGAACTCCCTTCTGCATTTTCCTCTGGTCCTTTTATTTAGTGTATTTCTATGCAAGCTTTTATTCTCTTTAGAGGTGAAACCATTTGATCAGTATCATGACTTAGGTATCATGCTTAAAATAGTTTGCCAGAGTGGTGCTACATTGCTATCTTTTTCTATCCTTGGAGATCAGGGAACTTAATGTCCTTCCTCTGCACCTAGAGGCAATGTAGTGTGAGAGCAACATTGGATTAGGGTTCAGGAAACTTGGGTCTATGTTTTGGTCCTGTCTTATATTAGTAGTTTGTGTGGCTTTGCACAAGTAACTTCCTCATTAAACCACTGTTTTCTTCCTTAAGCAATGTAACCATGTATTAGCCCTACCTATTTTACTGAACTATTGTGCAGGTAATTAGGTGGGTCCACGTGTTAGCAACTACAGATACCATATACATGTAAGGCCTATTTATTGAGTTTAAAGATATTTTCTGGGCTAGTGCCAACATGCTATGGAGCAGAAGCCTTAGCAGATGTGGACATAATCTTATTGGGAGTTTTTAGGTTGGACTCAGGGTAAATTCTATTGTCAATGACAGTATAGGGTCAGCTTACTTGGCTCTCAAGTCATCTGCAGCCAGTTTGGTGTTGTCAATTTGTGAGACCAGTCTGGAATTCTCAGCCTTGGTGCACAAGATCTAGAATTAAGAGATTGTACACACAAATGAGACAAACACCAGTATCTCCTTTGCTTTTGTGTGTTTCAATTAATAGGGAAAGCTAATTAGATTTTTTTCTGAATCTTCAGAGCGAAGGCCAAGAAGCTCAGGAAATTAGAGAATCAGAGTCCTTGTTATTTTCCTAGGAGATCAGCAAAAAACTACTTAAATAAAAACTTGTATTTGTGTTTTGCTGTTAAAATATAAAATCCATCCTAAATTTGCCTGACATACCATAGCCCACTAGGATGAAAATTCCATTTGGTAAATCACAGTTTTAGTTCATCAATATTTTCTCAGAACCTAGAATAATGTCTGGAACATTGTTGCTGGTACACAATAAATATTTGTTGAACAAATAAAACAATAAATCCAAGCATGTAGCGGCAGATTACTCTGAATAGGAAACTTAGGTTTGGTGTGGGAACAAACTAAATAATGTGAGGATGATAAAAAATGAGCAAAAAAGGAGAAAAGGCTAATTGCAACATGGATAAAAACAAAGTTGTTGAGAAACTTAAAAATTATTTTCCCCAGAGGCCTATTTTCTTATTTTTATTAAAGAAATGGTAGAAACTGGTTATTAGTATCTTTTGATCCTGAGTTATCCAGTTATAATGGTAGAGTATATTTCTGGGAAAAGGAAAAACTATCAAACTTTGCATCTTATTGCAAAACAAAAATTTCACTCTGATTTTCTTATTCTAGGGATGTCTTTTCACAATAAAAGGAATTAGAAACATGAAAGCTTAGAAAATAATCATTGTTTAGAGACCATTGGGTCACAATTTGATTAAATACATTGCCAAGGGTCTTACCTTCTGCTGGAGTTCCTCAATGGTGGTGTAGTAGGACTGGTAATCAGGACACAGGACAGGAAGCTCTTTGTTACACTCCTCCTGGATTCTCCTTTCCAGTTCAGCATTCTCTCGTTCCAGTGTTCGCACCTTTTCCAGGTAGTTAGCAAGGCGGTCATTCAAGACCTGCATGGTCTCTTTCTCATTACTGTTGATGCCTCCACTATACCAGCACCAGCTGCAGTCATCCAGAGAGAAACCATCACTGAAGTTGCTTATTAGGTAGATAGGGGTGCGGCCAAGGCAAGAAGTAGGTTGGCAGCCTTGGGTCTCTGGAATTCTAAGAACATGGCCAGGTGGTTGGCAGCTGTTGGTTTTAGGATGACCATGATGGCAGCTGTTGTTAGAAGAGATAGTACTAAAATTTGTAGTTCCAGAGCAGTTTTGGGGTGGGATTAAAGAAGAAATATTCATGCAGCCCTTGGTATCCATTGTGTGTACCCAGCTTCAGGTGTTTTGAAGTCTGTGGTCACCAGCTCAAGCACCCTCGACAGAGTCTAAATTCCAAACCTGTGGTTTTTTCCTCTTTGAAGTGCTTATATAGCCTTCTGTCTAGGTGGTGTCACAAGAAGTGGGATGTTTTCCTTTCTAATATTTATTTCAAATCCCATAAGAACATCTTACGAGTCTGCTTTTTACTTGCCTAAGAAGAGTTAGTTGTCTCATAAAAATGTGTATTTAGGCGGTTACTAAGTTATTACCCATCACAACTACTACTTGTCATTGGATTCAGAGCTTCACATTCTGTCTTCAAAAGGAATGCTAGTCACAGTTCTAACAGCATCCATTATTAAGCAGGTGTGAGTATATTAAGTTCATTAAATCCTTGTTGACCTCTCCAACTTGTATTCAACTTGAGCAGGAACAAGTCTATCCATCTTTTCCTTTCTTCTCTAGAAAAGGGAATTTATAAATACCTAATATTGGTGAACTTAGAAATCAGTATTTTATTTTGGTCTGCTCAGCTGATTTTCCCATTTTTTTTCTGTTATGATATGGTGATTATAGATTAAAATGTTAGTTTAAATAAGGCTCTTTTAAGAGATAGTTTCGCGATTCATGTTTTAGCTTTCCAAGTAGGATTTGAATGCTAACAAGGTATTTCTTAGAAAAGAGGCTGGCTGCTTTTTGATTGTCCCAAGCCTCAATTTTATAATATTTTTAGTGCTCAGTGTTTGCTTGTGATATTACATGACCTGTAATTTGTCATAGTGTTGGTTCATATTTGATGCTTAAATTTGATCTTTTGAAAGGTACATATGTTCTTTCTGAGGAATACTTAGCATTTAAAAAATACTACTTGAATTTTGTTAAATGTGGGGGTTCTAGGGGAGAATAATTTTCTTGCCTTTTCTAGCCTTTAGAGACTGTCCACATCTACTATGTTTGGGAAAATGTCCCTCAGAGGCCCATGTGTTAAAGGCTTGGTAGCCAGCCTGTGGCACTAGTGGGAGGTGGTAGAACCTTTAAGAGGTGGGACCTAGTGGCAAGAAGTCAGGTCACTAGGAGTGTGCCCTTGAAGGGGATATTGGGACCTCATCTCCTTCCTCCTTCTCTTTGCCTCCTGACTGCCATGATTTGAGCAATTTCCCCTGCCACACCGACCCACCCAGCCACAGACTGGATGAAATTATCCTTTCTATACATATATTATTAATGGTCTGGGATTTAGCTCAGTTGGTAGAGTGCTGCTCTGCAGTCTCTGAGGTCCCGAGTTCAATTCCCAGCACCGCAAAAATGAGAGAAGGACCTGGCAATCCACTCCCAAGGCAATCCCGAAACAGTCAGCCATTGAAAACCCTATGAGGGTCGCTGTGAGTCGGATACTGACTCGACGGCACCTAACAACAACAGCAATGTATATGTATTATTAAATATAGAATATACATTAAAATATGTAAACATATTTCCAGGCCTCTCATTTAGTATTTTTCTATTGAGAATTTTATTTTTTTAAAGGTGGGACTAAGGGCTTAATTTATAAATGTTGTTATTGTTAGGTGCCGTAGAGTTGGTATCCAACTCACAGCTACCCTGTGTACAATAGGCAAAACACTATTGTTAGTCCTTCTCTGTTATTCATAAGGTTTTAAATGGCTGATTATGTTTTGGGAGTGGGTTGCTGGGTCCTTCTCCCAAGCCTACAGCACCTGATACTCCCAGGTGGTCTCCCTTCCAAGTACTAACCAGGCCCAACTCTGCTTAGCTTCAAAGATCTGACGGGATCAGATATCACAGTGGTATGGCTGCAGGCAATTTATAAATAGTTACATATAAATATGGACTGAAGTTTAGCTCAGTTGGTAGAGTGCTTGCTCTGTGTGCTTTGAGGCCCTTGGTTTGATTCCCAGCACCGCAGTAAAATGGGAAAAGGACCTAGAAGCCCACTCCGCAAACAATCCCAAAACAATTAGCCATTGAAAACTCCCTGAATAGCAGAGAAGCACTGACATAGTGCAGTGCATAGCATGGTATCAGGGTATGTTTCATTCTGTTGTACATAGGGTTGTTATAGGTCAGATAGCACCTAACAACAACTACACACACACACACACACACACACACACACACACACACACACACACACACGCACACACTTGCTTAGCTTCCAGGAAACTACTGGGGAATACCAGATGCTGTAAGCTTGGGAGAAGGACCCAGCAGCCCACTCCTGAAATAATCAGCCATTGAAAACCCTATGAATAGCAGAGAAGCATTGACAATATTGACTCCACGGCACCTAACAACAACCACAATAAACAACTACATAGCTACATGAATTCTCACTCCTTTGTTCAAATATCTAAATTCCAAATAGACTAAGTATTCAAACATGACATGTAGAAATCATAAATATATTAAAAGAAATGTTGGATTCTTTTAAAAATTCAGAGTGAGGAAAGCCTTTGTGACAGTGACTCAAAATTATAAAATCATAAATATAGAAGAATTTGACAACATAAAATATTAGTGTTTGAAACACTTGAAAATCACAAAAATATATATAAATGACTGGAAGGAAATATGTAGCAATGTTAGCAGTGGAATTCCTTCAATTTTTTAGTTTTCAATGGTGGTTATTTTCTTCTGTGTACTTTTATATGCATTCCACAAATTGATTATATCACTTTCAGAATAAAAAAAAAAAATCCTGAAAATGTTTCTTTCCATCTTATCTTTTTTTCTTCTTTTTTTGGATCTCACAGTTAGAATTATTGCTACCTTCCTTGATTGACTTCCTTATTTGCACTGTTGAACTGATTCTCCTTTGGTTCCTTCAGGGCCACAATTCATCAGTTCTATGATCCTTTTCTCACATCTTCTGTATCTTCTTTACTACTTGATTAGTTTTCCTTTCCCTGTAAGCAAGTTTGTTTCCTGATCCTAAAATACATCTTAACTATGACAATGAAGCACTTCTGGGAAAGGGGCAAGGTTGCCTAAGCCCATTGGAACTTATATCACTGTACCATGAGCCCCAGATCCTGGACATGGAGCTATAGGAGTTAATGTTTGCCCTGTTGGGTTTTGGTCTTGCTTTGGTACCATCTCTTCTTTTTATGCCCCCATTCCTCCCTTTTGGGATGGACATATTTACTTGTGCTATTATACATTGGGAATTGTGTACCTTACCTTTTGATTTCACAGTGGCTTACAACTTCTAAGACTTTGAACTTGGACTTCTGAACAGTGTTGCAACTATTAAGACTATGGGGACTTTTGGAGGTAGACTAAATGCTTTTTTCCATTTTGAGATGGCCATGAACCTTTGGGGGTCAGGGGCAGAATTTATAATTTCAATATGAAATGTCACCTACAGGCTCATTTGTTGAATGTTTGGTCCCCGGTGGCATTATTTTGTGAGGTTCTGGAAACTTTAGGAGGTGGATTCTAGTTGGAGGAAGTAGGTTATAGGGACAAGTTTTGAAGGTTACACCTGGCACTCAGTCTCTTCCTTGCTTTTTCCTTCCTGCCCACTATAAGGCGAGGTGAAGAAACTTCTCTTCTACATGCTTCTGCTGCCATGATGTTCAGCCTCATCTCAGGCCCAAGGTGGTGGAGCCAGCTGACCACAGACTGAACCCTCTAAAACTATGACTAAAATAAATCTTTCCATCCTTAAGTTGTTTCTGTCAGTATTTGGTCACAGGGATGAGAAAAGTGTGTAACACAAGGAGGAATAAGGAAATGTACATTGATTTCAATTTTTCTGGAAGTGAAAGTTCTCTACTTTTCTTTCTAAATATATGAGAATAATTATTCTTATAACCTAAATGTCTAATAACAGACCAATGTACCTTATAGTATATTAGGAAATCACTAAAATCATGACCACAAGATAATCTCATGTTTTTATTAGGATTGAAAATGTTTAGGTGACTAAGTGAAAAAAATATACAGCTTTATGCATACGTATGTATGATTGCAACTATGTGGAAAAACCAATTATAAGAATGAAAACTGGAATTCTTCAAAACACTGAAAATGGATATTTAGAGGGGTGGAATTATGGGCATATTTCCCCTTTACTATGTCAAATTTCACAAAAGAAAACCTAGTGCTTTTATAATTAAAAGTAGACATAACTTATTATATTCATAAATTTTATCCAAGAATGATACATACTACCTTCTGTGATACACAACATTTTGCATGAACTAGTTAATCTACTGGTATTTGAGAAGTTAAGAATATTTTCACCCTGGATTTATGTAAATTCAAGCTAAAGTCATGGGTTTAGACAATTCCCCTGCCATTAAATGTCCACTGTATCAATGGCAATAAGCCACAAAGCTATATTTACCATGCTATAAGAATGAAACACATTTAGGATTTAGCAAGAAAATCTTAATGGGCTCCCAGAATATCACAAATGAGCTTAAAGAAGAGGAAATGATTGATAGACCGAGGATACTTAGAGGAGAATTTTAGGATATGACAGTCTTTTGGACTTGTGTCTTGTTTGGATGTCTCTTGTTGAATCTCCATCTCCTTGCTTGCACACTGCTGGCTTTGATTCTTCCATCTACCATGCTGGAAGTTTAACATTTATGAACAGCAGCTCTCAACTGTGCAAATTACATAGGCTGAGTGTGGGTCACAGGTATTGCTTGTCATGGATGTTGTAGAACATGGGTTACAGGCAAGTCTGCGGAAAATCAATTTTAAATTAAGCTTACCAAGGGAATTTGAGTAAAATATCAATTCATAAATATTAAGTTTTGCACTACAAATTGTGTTCTATAGAAAACTCTTTGCAGGAAGCGTTTGACTTAAGCCTACTTCATCTCTGGACCTAGAATGGCACTTCATGTTCACTGCATCAGTGACTGTTGAATAATTTTTTATATAGTTTATTTTACAAAATGTCATTTTATGCATGCCCCCTTTTCCCCTTTAGTAGAAAACATGAACAAAGAAATACCCTCAGCATGAAATTTTATGCATGAAAAAGTTCTGCTTTAGAACTTCAGAACATTTTAGAACATTTCTAGTGTCATGTGTTTTGACTCTGGAACTTTTCCTCATTCTTTGAAGGACCCTTAGCAGATTAGGGAAGTCTGACCTTGACCACACTTTGGGGAAACAGGATTCTCCTCTGTCAAGGTCTTTGGGACCCTGCAGGGTTTCACGAGTAACTGTGGAACTTGCCTGCTATCTTCTCTCTCCAGCAGACCCCGGTAAGTGTTGATCTCACATTCAAGCTGGGCCTTAGTGTCCAGCAGCACCTCATATTCCTGGTTCTGCCGCTCCAGGTCGCAGCGAATCTCAGCCAGCTGGTTCTCCACACTATCAATTAGGCACTGCATCTGGGCCAGCTGGGTGCTGTACTCAGCCTCAGTTTCTGCTACAGTACATTCTAGAGATTCTGTCTGCAGGGGGAAGACATTGTCAAAAGAACCCAGTAGTACAGCCTCTGGGGCCAGATGGCCTCTTTTCAACTCCTTGCTATACCTTTTTCTAGTTCTGTGGCCTTAGAAAATTATTTAACTTCTCAGGTAGAGCACCACTCTGTGCTATCTGAGGCCCTGGGTTCGATCCCCAGCACCATAAAAATGGGAGAAGGACATGGCATCCGCTCCCCAAATAATCAGCCATTGAAAACCCTGTGAGGGTCACTGTGAGTTGGAACCCAACTCAGTGGCACCGAACAACAATAATTTCTAAGCCCCTCTTTTATTCTGTATTAAATGGAATGCAAAATATGTATCTCATAGGAGGGTTGTGAGGATTAAATGAGTTAATAGGTGGAGAATACTTGAAACAGTGCCTAGAAAAATTTTAACGGCTGTAGATGTGTCAGCTATTCCAACCACCAGTATGAGTATAGCCACCTATGACTTATTTGCATAGCTTAAGGAGGATCAACAGCATTTGGGAAGAAACTTTGGGAAGGGCTTCTGGCAGGGAGGAGCAGTATAGTGCAGTTAGAAGAGGCTCTAGAATCAAACTACTTGGATTCAGCTTCCACTTTGCCTCTGAGAATTGCAGGGCCTCCTACAAATTAGTTAATCTTAGTGTCAGTTTTCCTTATGTGTGAAGGGTAAAGGCATCTACCCTGCATGATAAGTGTGAGGCTTGGGTTGTATTGTGCCTCTCCTTAGATGAATGCTCAGCTACTGTTCATGTAGCTGTTCTCCCAGGACCTAATACAACACACACTATAGTGGCTGACTGGGCCTGGTGTGTGTCACCTTGACTGCATGGATGTGGTCAAGTTGAGGTGTGGATCCTAGGAATCTTTGCAGTAGTTGTAGGATGAAAAGTTTAAAAACTTTATTCTTTAATAATTCTTTAAGTATGATAGTGAACCTGGAAAATTGTGCTCCATTAAAATAGAATTAAAACCCACTGTCATGCTTAAGTGCCTTTGGCTCAGGGGTCCCAGTCTCTGCCCTGTCTCTGGAGGGCACTGCAGGATCATGCTCAGGCCCAGGAAGACAGGTGTGTCACCCTAGTGGGACAGCAGAAGCCGGGAATCTATCACCTCTGCTTCTTGCTGGGTAAACCCAGCGCTTAGGAAAGGCAATGCCATCCTTGCAAATTGGGAATGCAGACCTGCCTCATGAATGAGTTGTCTTTCCTGGGCTTATTGTGGGGGGCACAGTATCTCAGGGCTGGGGTCATCGCCAGCAGAGCAGACCCTGTGTTTGCCTTACATACCAGGTTCTGCTGTGCCTGAAGCTCGATTTCCAGAGTATTGGCCATGCGCTTCAGCTCCAGCATCTCCGTCTGGCAGCCCTGCAGCTGCTCGGTGCTGGACAGATGCTGCTGATTCAGCTCTTCTGTCTGAAACACAGGTCCCATTAGAGAACTCAAGTCAGCCCCACCTCAGGAAGCCTGCCTTTCTGCTGTGTGTGCTGACCTGAGCAGCAAACCATTCCTCTGCATCCCTGTGGTTGTTGGCCAGCACTGTTTCATACTGACATCTCATCTCATCCAAGACCCTGTTGAGGTCCACTGTGGGGGCAGTGTCCAACTCCACACTCAGTCGGTCTCCAAGCTGTTCATGAAGCAGGTTGACCTCCTGAAAGTGGAAATGGAGTAAAGAATGTTATGGAGTGGAGAGGGGAGAATGCTAATTTAACAACAAATGGTATCCCATTTTGGGTTTTGGCATAGTGAATAAAAGTGTAGGATTTTGATTCATATTGCCTGGGCTGAACCTCTTTTCACCTCTATGAGTTTCTCAGTTTCTTCATCTGCAAAATGGGTATAAAAATTATATCTTTCCCAGAAGATTATTGTGAGATATAAAAGATTTAATGCATAGATAAAAACTTATTAATGTCCTGGCGCATACTAAGGTATCAATAAGGGTTAGCTATGATTATTATCAACAAATGGTCAAAGAGAAAGTGTACTTTTTTATATCACTCAGTTTTTCATTTTCCAGCTTCTTTAATATGGGATAAGCATACACTTAATATTTTATGATTTAAAAAAGCTTAAAAATGCAGAATATTTTTTTAAAAAAAACAGGTCCAAAATACTGCATGAATTTTTATCTCCTTTTTGGAATGGACTTCGCAGTTTGTGTTTATCAACTCATAGATTTAGAGGTGGCATAAAGCCACCAAAGAAAGCCAGTTGTGGAGTTACTTACTCATCCACATAAGTAACATCAGGCAGAGAGTGTGGCTGTGTGAGTGAGGCACTGGGCAGGGGTCATAGCACATATAATGAAGCATGGTGTACGTCACATCTGCATTCAGAGGCACTGCAATGGTCGTGCATAGGAAGAGGGCCTCAAGGACCTTTATTCCAGCCCAAGCAAATCTCCCTAGGTTTAGTTCATACACATGAAATCTACCAGTTTAACTTCATCACTCTTAACAGTTCTTGGGCACTGTGGCCCTTTTGCTCACCTCTTCATGACTTTTCTTAAGGCAAAAGAGATCGTCCTTCAGAGCCTCCACGTGGGCCTCCAGATCCGATTTGCACAGGGTCAGTTCACCCAGGATTGCATGCAGGCCACTGATATCCGTCTCTACCATCTGGCGAAGGGACAGTTCACTCTCGTACCTTTCATGGCCAGAGAGATATGTGCAGTGCTTACTTCATTAGACACTGTGCAAAGTGCTGAGACTACAATGATGAGTGGCACATGGGCTCAAGAGAGGCACGTGCCACCATTACCTTTCCATCCAAATAATGATATGCTCAAGTGTTTTGATCATTCTCAGATTAAAAATATGTATAGAGAATTTGGTGTGTGTAGAGTGGGGTATAGAGGGAGGACCGAAACAGACAGAGAAACCATAAATTCTTTTCAAATTAAAATTAAACTTACTTTGACTTAAAGTCATCAGCAGCCAGTTTGCAGTTGTCAAGCTGTACAGCAAGTCTCGAATTCTCTGCCTTTGTGCACAAGATCTGAGAGATAAGTTATCAGGTCAATAATCATTCTTTGAAAGGAAGCTAAGTATCTACTCTTTTTAACAGTTATTTCATTCATTGTCTTGTGAAATTCTTTGTAAGAAAGTATAAAATCACTTTGAGGCTGCACTTCATACTAGTGTCACATCATGAAGAAAAAGTGCAGTGCCAATTTAGAAACAACATATAGAGGAAAAACGTTTATTTTTAAAATGTTCTAAGACATTTGCAATATTCCTTAGCAGTTGAACAATGTTAATGTTTTCTCCATATTAATAGTTTGTGTTATAACGCTGTGCCCATCCATGATAGTAGAAATTCATCAATAAAAGGAGAAAATAATTACTAGGTAAAATTAAAAAGATGTCATTTGGTATCTGTGTGAAAAAGAATATAAATATGCAAAGTTATATAGATAAGTGAATTTAGATATAACGTAGTTTCTCCCTATTCTATAGATGGCAAAGTTTACAGATAAATGACTTTTTAATAGTAACTCAATAATTAGTGGCAGTGCTGGGCTGATGTTGACTAACTTACAGTCCAGTGCCCTTTCCTTTTTTTTTTTTTCCTTTATTTATTTTATTTTATTTTTTTTGCGGTACTGGGGGTTGGACCCAGGGCCTCGCACTTGCATGCTCTGCAAGTGTTGGGCCACTGAGCTGCACCCCCAGCCCATTTTTTACTTTTTGAGACAGGGTCTCGCCAAGTTACACAGACTGCCTCTGGTCTCGAACTTGCGATCCTCCCGTCTCCGCCTCCTTAGCCACTGGGATTATAGGCGTGCGCCACCGCGCCCGGTCAGTGCCCTCTCCTTTAATGTTGTGTTAGTTCTTACAATTCCCATTTCCCTTGCTTTACTTCCATAAATCAGCCTTGTCTAGGATAAAGATGAAGGAAATCAGAGATGGAAAATGTGAAGCATTAGGGAAATGAGACACCAAACCTTTTGTTGGAGGTCTTCAATGGTATCAAAGTAACACTGATAATTTGGGCACACCAGTGGCGCATCTAGTTCACATTGTTCTCGGATCCTGCATTCCAACTCTGCGTTGGTCTCCTCCAGGGTGTGCACCTTCTCCAGATAGCTGGCGAGTCTGTCATTTAGGAATTGCATCGTCTCCTTCTCGTTGCTGTTGAATGCCCCATCCTCACACCAAGCACAGCTTCCCACTAGGCATGGACTGTTACAACCCCCAGCCAAGTAGCAACCAGTTGGCAAGTGAGACCTGGCCAGGAAGGTGGAGGTCTGACATCTGGATGTAGTGCAGGTATTAGACGGACAAGTTGCATCTGTGGGACAGGTTGAAGCAGATGCACATGCAGAAGCCTTGGCACAGGATTCAGATAAGCAGGACCTGGAGGAACGATCAGAAGTCATCCTCTTAGAAGTGAAGAGCAGAGAGACCTGTTGCAATATTCTGGTTGCTTTGACTCCAAAAGTCTTCCCTCCTGAGACTTTTATATAGCCTGCCAAATGGATATTTACAGACCTCACTAGATGTTTTCTTTCTCACTGTTGTTACCAGTTTTCCTACAAACATTTCATTAGAGTTGTTTATTTACTTAGGAAGAGTTTTATGCCTCATAAAAGAGGGATAACTCTAGGTTACTAAATCAGGAGTTACACTGTTTCCATGTGCTGGTTGGCTAAAATACTTATGTCAGAAAATGGTCATAGGAAATATTGCCATTTTGACAGAATAAGGGAAAAAAAAAGAAAATTTGGACAATCAGCAATTATAGATACAACTCATTAAAATGAGGAAAATAAAATTCTCTTAGATTGTGATCCTATGCATTGATTGCTTGTGCCTACTTTTGAGATTAATATTATTGTAGTTGTTGTTAGGTGCCACTGAGTTGGGTCTGACTCATAGTGACCCTAGGTACAACAGAATGAAACACCCTTTGACATTGTGCCAGGCATACAATCTTTTTTATGTTTAAGCCCATTGTTGTAGACACTGTGTCAATTCATCTAGTTGAAGGTTTTCCTTTTTTTCATTGACTTGCCGCTTTCCCAAACATGATATCCTTCTCCAAGGATTGGTCCCTCCTGGCATGTCCAAAAATATGTAAAATACAATCTAGCCATCCTTGCTTACACTCTGGTTACACTTCTTCTGGGACAAATTTCTTGGTTCTTTTTACAGTCCATGGTTATTCCATATTCATCTCTATCATCATAATTCAAAAACACCAATTTTTCTCCTGTGTCCCTTATTCACTGCTCAACTTGAGTAAACCTGATACAACTGAAAATACCATGGCATGAGTCCAGCACACCTTTGTTTTCAATGTAACATCTTTACTTTTCAACACTTTAAAGAGCCTTTAACAACAGCTTTTCCCAATGTAATGTGTCTTTTGATTTCTTGACTGCTGCTTCCATGGGTGTTGATTGTAGAAACAAGTAAAACAAAATCTTGGACATGTATCATGAAGTTGCTTACTGACCCAGTTGTAAGGATTTTTGTTTTCTTGATGTTGAGGTAGAATCCATGCTGAAGTCTGTGTTCTTTGATCTTCATCAGTAAATGCTTTAAAACTTCTTCAGTTTCAGCAAGCAGAGTTGTGTCACCTGCATAACACAGATTGTTAAACAGTCCTCCTCCAACCTGATGTCACGTTCTTCTTCATATAGTCCAACTTCTTGAATTATTTCCTCAGCATAGGGATTGAAAAGGCATGGTGAAGGGATATAGCCCTGACACACACCTTTCTTGACTTTAAACTAGGCAGTGTTTTTTAGATTTCCTCCTGGTCCATGTACAGATTCCTCATGAGTACAATTAAGTGCTCTGGTTTTCCTTTCTTCTCAATGTTATCCATATGATCCACACCATCAAATGCCTTTGCATGGTCAATAAAACATAGATAGACATCTTTCTCATATTCTCTGCTTCCAGATAATACCCATCTGACATAAACAATGATGTCCCTGGTTCCACGCCCTCTTCTGAGTCCAGCTTTGTTTTCTAGTAATTCCCTGTTAATATACTGCTGTGGTCACTTTTGAATGATTTTTAGCAAAAATTTACTTGTGTGAGATATTAATGATATTGTTTAATATTTTCCACATTTGGTTGGATCCCCTTTCTTTGGAATAGGCACAAATATTGATCTCTTCCAGCCAGTTGGCTAGGTAGCTATTTTCCAAATCTCTTAGCATAAGCCAGTGAGTACCCCCAGTGTTGCATGTGTTTGTTGAAACATCTCAGTTGGTATTCCATCAATTCCTGGAGCGTTGTGTTTCACCAATTCCCTCAAGGCAGCTTCCACTTCTTCCTTCAGTACCATTGATTCCTGATCATATGCAACTTCTTGAAATGGTTGGCCACCCACCAATTTTTTTGGTGTAAAGACTCTGTATTCCTTCACCTTCCTTTGATGTTTCTTGTGTCAATATTTTCCCTGTAGAATCCTTCACTATTGCCACTTGAGGCTTGAATGTTTTCAATTATTTATGCTTGAGAAAAACAGAGTGTGTTCTTCCTTTTTGGTTTTCTATCCCCAGCTCTTTGCACATGCCAGTATAATATTTGATTTTGTCTTCTCCAGCTGCCCTTTGAAATCTTCTTTTTAGTTTCTTCACTTTGTTATGTCTTTCTTTTACTTTAGCTGCTTGATGTTTAAGGGCAAGTTTCAGAGTCTCTTTTGGCATATAATTTGGTCTTTTCTTTTTTCCTGCCTTTTTACTAATGGTTTGCTTTCCTCATGAATGATGTCTTTGATGTCATGCCACAACTCATCTGATCTTTGATCATTAGTATCTAACGAATCAAATCTGTTTTGAGGTGGTCTCTGCATGCAGGTGGGATATACTCAAGGTCATACCTTTGGTCTCATCTACTTGTTCTAATTTCCTTCAGTTTCAATTTGAACCTGCTTTTGATGATCTGATCCACAGTCACTACCTGATCTTGTTCTTTTGATATTGAGGTTTTCCATCATCTCTTTGCACAAATGTAGTCAATTTGGTTCCTGTATGTTCCATCTCGTGAACTCTATGTGTATAGTCACCATTTATGTTCGTGAAAAAATGTATTTGCAATGAAAAGTTGTTGGTCTGACAAAACTCTATCATGTAATCTCCAGCATCATTTCTGTCACTGATGCCATATTTTCCAACTACAGGGCCTCATTTCCAGCATTTGAATTCCTGTCACCAGTAATTATCAGTGCATCTTGATTTCATGTTCAATCAATTTTAGAGTGGAGAAGCTGGTAAAATCTTCCCTTTCTTCATTGTGGCCTTTGTGTAATTTTGAATAATAGTCATATTAACTGGCATTCTTTGTAGGGGGGTGGATATTTTGTTATCACTGAAAGGATTGTGCTTCAGGACAGATCTTGGTATCTCTTTTGATGATAAATGCAACCCCATTTCTCTTTATCATTCATGGCATAGTAGACCATGTGATTATCTGATTCAAAATGGCCCATACCTGTTCATTTTAGCTCACTGATACCTAGAATGTTGATGTGTATGCTCCATTTCATTTTTGATGATTTCTAATTTTCCTAGGTTCATACTACATACATTCCATGTTCCAGTTATTGATGGATGTTTACAGTTGTTCCTTCTCATTTTGAGTAGTGACACATCAGCAAATAGAGATCCCTGGGCCTTTATTCCTATCATTATGGTCAACTTGACTTTGAGGAGGCAAGTCTTCCCCAGTCTTCTTTTGACTGTCTTCCAACCTAGGGGAGTCATTTTCTGGCACTATATTTGACAGTGTGTTTCTCTGCTATTCATAGGGCTTTCAATGGCTGATTGTTTTGGGAGTGCATTGTCATGTCCTTCCTAGTCTGTCTTAGTCTGCAATCTCAGCTGAAGCCTGCCCACCATGGGTGACCCTGCTTCTGTCTGTAATACCGGTGGCATAGCTTTCAGCATCACAGCAACATGCCAGCCCTCACAGTAAGGCAGAGTAGGGAGAAGGAATCGGCAGCCCACTATTAGCCATTGAGAACCCTTTGAATAGCAGAGAAGCACTGTTAAATACTAGAAAATGTACTAGAAAATGAGCCCCACCTCAGGGTGAAGACATTCAAGAAATGACTGAGTTGAAGTTGAGTCAACTTCAATGACAATGGAGTAAAGCCCCTAGGACCTTCATTTGATGATGTGGCATGACATAAAATAAGAAGAGACACAGGGGCTGCAACAATGGCCACAAACATGAAAAGATTGTGTGCATGGCATAGGGTATGGAAGTGTTCCATTCTGTTGTACATAGGGTAGACCCAACTAGATGGCACCTAACAACAAGAACTCTGAGCACTGTTTCTGAGGTACCTGCTATGGAAACAATAAAAGTTGAAAGAACATATATAGGTAGATTAAAATAGTCTCTTAAGATTTATTATTTACAAGTTATTTTGACACTTGTGCTAAAAGTTTTTAGAGGTGTTCATGGTATTTTGGTGTTGTTCCACAAAGGACATGTGTCTGAGGATTCAAAAACACATTTGAAGATTATTGGTCTCTCCAAATAAAATTACAATTTCATAGTAATGTAATGAGTCAAAAGAAAAATATCTTTGAAGAGAACTTATGTCTTGGTTGTCCATATAGGTCCAGTTAATTAAAATGTGGTGCTATAAAGCTGAGCACAGTGATATGCACCTTTAATCCCAGCACTTGGAAGTCTGAGGCAGGAGAATCCCAAGTTTGAGATCAGCCTGGGCTAGAAAGCAAGACCCTGTTTCAAAAAGCCAAAAATAAACAAACAAATAAATAAATAGTTTAAAAGGGGAATTATGTAGTACATTATTATTTTAAAATAACTGCAGATAAATTGCCTGCAGCCATACCACTGTGATGTTCAATCCTGTCAGATCTCAGAATCTAAGTAGGCTTGCTATTAGCTGTTAGGTGCCGTCGAGTCGATATCTGACTCATAGCGACCCTCATAGGGTTTTCGACTCATAGCGACCCTCATAGGGTTTTCAATGGTTGACTGTTTCGGGATTACCTTGGGAGTGGATTGCCAGGTCCTTCTCCCATTTTTGCGGTGCTAGGAATTGAACTCGGGACCTCAGACACTGCAGCACAGTGCTCTACCAACTGAGCTAAATCTCAGCCCAATAAGTAGGGTTGGGCATAGTTAATACTTGCATGGGAGACCACCTGGGAACATCAGGTACTGTAGGCTTGGCAGAAGTACTCAACAACCACTCCCCCCAAACAATCAGCCTTTGAAAACCCTATGAATAGCAGAGAAGCACTAACAATACTGTTTCACCTGTTTTATGTAGTGTCGCTGTGAGTCTAATACTGACTAGACAGCTCCCAGCAAAAACAACAACACAGATAAATTAAGAAATACTTCCTTTTTTTTTTTTTTTTTGCGGCACTGGGGCTTGAGCCCAGGGCCTCGCCCCTGCATGCCTTGCAAGTGCTGGACCACTGAGCTGCACCCCCAGCCCAGTTTTTATTTTACTTTTCAAGACAGGGTCTCACTAAATTCCGCAGACTGCCTCTGGTCTGAATTTGCAATCCTCCCGCCTCCCCATCCCAAGCCGCTGGGATTACAGGCATGCGCCACCGTGCCCAGCACCATTTTTCTTTAGCTAATTTGTAAGTGGAAAAATGGTGATTGCTGCTTATTATGGGCATGTATATTTATGTATATTTATTATATATATTTTATATATGTATATAAAATACAGGACTATTTATTTTGGCCTTAATTGGGTAATGTACAATAATCAGAAGCTGCAGTCTCATCTTAAAGCATGGAAATTCGGCAGGATTCATTTAATAGCATATCATCCTTAGAAGAAGGGAAACTTGGGAATAGAGGAAAGTTAGTAGATGCCATGAAAGGTGTTGATAAAAAGATATGGTTGTTTCATTTTGTAATGTACTTTTATGACAGAACATCCACTTACCTGCTTCCAGAATCAATTTTCTAAAATATAATTTTATTTTTTGTCACTCTGCACTGATGAAATCCAAACTTTCTATATTGGCAAATAAGACTTTCTTTAATGTGAATTTACCATTCTAGGCTCCCTTCCTTATCCTCTGTCTCACAGACCTAAGCTCCTGCCACTCTCCAAGTTTGTTGGCAGTGATCTTCTATCATTCTTTTCCTGGACAAATGCACATGTCAAGACTCAGCTGAAGTGTCATTGAAACAGAGGCTCATCCACAAGCACTCTGCACGTGCCTTCACTATTGTTGTTGTTGTTGTTAGGTGCCATGGAGTTGAGTGGGTGTCTGACTCATAATGACCCTATGTACAGCAGGCAAAACACTATTGTCAGTGCTTTTCAGCTATTCATAGGGTTTTCAATGGCTGATTGTCTTTTGGGGAGTGGGCTGCTGGGCCCTTCTCCCAAGCCTACATACCTGGTATTCCCAGGCAGTCTCCTATCCAAGTACTAACCAGGCCTGACCCTGCTTAGCTTCTGAGATCTGACGGGATCAGACGCCACAGTGGTACCACTACAAGCACCTCCACTGTAGCAGCTTTTAAAATTCATGTGTTTTTACATTTGTTGGTCTTTGGACAATGTCTCTTTTAAGATGAGGTGTCTTGTTTGCCTTCTTGTCTTCAGTCCATGGGATCTAATATGTAATAGGCTTTTAATAAATGTTTGCTAAAATAAATCTACTTAGCTTAATAGGGGCTTCTATTTTGGTACATAATTTTTTATAAAATAATATAACATCGAAGGACAAGGATTATTGGTGAAGGAGAAAGAACACGTCCTAGTGGTCATAATATTTATATTCTATATCCAACGCCATTACTCACTAGCTATATTTTCTTTACCTTGTTATGCAATGTTTATTGTTGTTGTTGGGTGCTGCTGAGTTGGGTCCAACTCATAGCTATCCTCATAGGGTTTTCAATGGCTGATTGTTTTGGGATTGCTTTGGAAGTCGATTGCCACGTCCTTTTCCCATTTTTGGGGTGCTGGGGATTGAATTTGCCTCCTCAGAGAGTGAGGAGCAGCTCTACCAACTGAGCTGAACTCCAGCCCATGCAATGTTTAGTCATTGTAAAGTGTTATCTTGAGGTTTAATTTATATATCCTTGATGACTAATTGTGTGGAAGAGCTTTTCATGTATTTTTTTGGTCCTTTGGATATCTTTTATGAAACAACTAATTTAATCTTTTGCTTAGTTTTCATGTGTAGTTTATCTTCTTATTACTGATTTTTAGAAATTCTTTTTTTTGTTTTGGTACATGGCTTTTATCAGATACATGTATTTCAAACATATTTTCCCTGCCAGTGGCTTATCTTTTTATTTTCTTAATGATGCCTTTTGATGACAGAGATTTTAATCTTGATAAAGTTCTGTTTATAATTGGTTAGGGCATTTTATATCCTCACTAAGAAATACTGTGTGCTACAAAGTAATTTTCTCAGCTTATAGTTGAGTATCTTAATTATTCTTCTATTAGCTGCTAAAAGAACCAACAGATGTGTCCTAGAAGAAGTGCAACCATAGTGCTCCTTGAAAGCAAGGATGGCTAGATAGCATCTTATGTATTTTGGACATGTAGTCAGGAGGGACTAATCCCTGGAGAAGGGCATCATGTTTGGGAGAGTGGCAGGTCAATGACAAAAAACAAAACAAAACAAAACAAAAAAACCCCTCCACTACATGGATTGACACAATGTCTGCAACAATGGGCTTAAACATAAATAAGATCATGTACTTGGGAGAGAGTTGGGGAGTGTTTCATTCTGCTGTACATAGGGTGGCTATAAGTCAGGCTGGACTTGACAGCACTTTACAACAACAATTAGCTTTATAATCTTAATTTTTACATTTGATTCTGTGAAACATCTTAATTTTTGTAGATGATGTGTACAGCTGAAATTTTTTATTCTATTTAGTGGATCCGGCATCATTTGTTGAAAAGAATACATATCCTTACTGGTTAGAGGGATGTCATCATCAAAAATCTATTGGTTGAGTCTACTCAGGTTCTGTTCATTTTTTCCCTTTTTTTCTTTCTAGCCTTTAGTTTTGAGAATTTTGACCTATCTTAAGATCATTTTTATCTATCACAATTCACTGACCTCATTCCTAATTGGTATTGTCCAATCTGTTATTAAATCTATCCATTTAATTCTTTGCTGGGGTTTAACTCAGTTGGTAGAGTGCTCCTCTGCACTTTCTGAGGACCCAAGTTTGATCCCCAGCACCACAAAAATGGGAGAAGGATGTGGCAGTCTACTCCTAATACAATTCTGAAACAATCAGCCATTGAAAACTCCGAGGGTTACTATGTTGTTATGAGTCAGACTCATCTTTACAGCACCTAACAACTGATAACAATCTATTCTAACATGTATGAATCTTTGGAACTATTTTTACTGGTGGCTTTTCTCTTTGATGAGTGACATTATCCTGCTTCTTCACTTTTCTGATAACTTTTTATTAGGTGCTGTCCATCTTGGATGATAACTTTTATGGGTTTAAGTGTTAAGTGTTGTTCTGACAGGAAGTTATAGCACTAGCAGATCCTCTTAATCCTTTTAGGCTTGGTTTTCCACTTTGCCAGGTTATGACCCTTGTTCTTTGGGTGTGCCTGAGGTACTAAGAGAGCTTTTCCCACTCTGGTGGAGCTGGAACTCCAATATCTATTTGTAGCAAATGACCTCAGGTATCTCCATTCAGTTTCTATTCTCCTGCAGACACTCTTTGCTAAGCACATAGAATTTCATCTTGCATAGGTGCAACCCAACCATTTACAAGAACTTGAGAAGCTCTTTTCCACAGACTTCTGTACCTACCCACAGACATTTTCTTTCTTTTCACAAGACCTGTCCAGATTCCATTAAGATGTGCCTCAAACTTGGCATATCTGGAGTGAACCATAGCATTTTCCTCTTGAATTCTTTCCTCCTTTCCTGCTCCCATGCTTAGTTAGTGACATAACCCCACTGTGCAGCCTTTCTTTGATATCTTATCCTCCTTCATATGCCTTTGAGCATAGCTCTATATCAATTTATCTTTGACTATGTCTTTCCCCTTTTTATCCCTATGACAACAAACTTAATTGTTCTCACCTTTGTGATCCCACGGCACTTTACTAATGCAACTCGTAGAACAATTATCATACTTTTCATTATAACACAGCAGTTGGCATTCAAGAAAAAATGGTAAACTCTATGAAGTAGTGAATTTTTCTGTGTGTGTTCATATCTGCCTCACTTGCTAGACAATTAGCTCATTTTCAACAGGAATAATTAAATACATGATCCATTAATAACCTTTAATAAATCCTAGTTGAATGGATGATATTATTATATTAGGAAATCTTTTTCATAACTGGATCAGGTCACCAGGATTAGTTGAAATGTCTTATCATATTTGATCTTCAGGTCATGTTCAGTATTTCTCAGCCTATCTTAAACTAGTTTTAGGAAGGTAAGTCACAGAAAATCTACTTGCAAGGATGAGTATACTCTGGATTAATTTATATGCTAAGCCATTTAGTTTTTTTAAAACAGTAAGAATAACAAAAGCAAGAAATATTTCTGTACTGCTACTATGTTCAGTTTTACAGATGTTCCCAGTTTTTCTTAAAATGCCAATATAGGAGTTCAGAAGCATACTTAACGAATTCACAGGAATAAACAAAAGTAGTCGTAGACATTTGTGCTATGCCAGGGACATAAAATTTATTAGGATGATCAGGAGGAAGTTCCTTAGTTTGCAGAAAGATATTGCCCAAGACTAGAAATGGAACTGCCAAACACCCAAAGAAAGAAATTTGGGAAGTGAGTAGACATCCACCTATTCATATGGCTCTTGGTTGCAGGTAACAGTTACATTGTCATTGAAAGTCTCTTCATTTCTTTTTGTGTGGAGGAATGTTGTCAGTGACAATGCCATCCCTGTTCCAACTTCTAAAACAGAGTACACTTCTTGCAGGTGCTGAAACAGTGAACATTAAAGCTTCTGGGCTGGCTCTTTTAATGACAGACACCGAGCAAGGAAGTCCTCAGCAGGAACTTGGAAGGCAGGGATCACAGCTGGGCTGAGTGTAGGTTGTGAGGTTGAGGGTCTCCAGGTTTGGGGTTGGCAGGCTAGAGTTGAGCAGGAAGCAGGTGGGTACACAGGGCTGAGGAATGTGGCAGGGTGGGAGACAGTTGTCACAGCAGGTGGGCTCCAGTTGCCAAATGGTGTGTGGGCAGGTGCTGGGCAGGCAGACCCCACAGCGGCAGGATTTGTCAGAGGAGCAGATGGTGGTGGCAGGGCCAGTGCGGACACTGCAGCAGCAGGGGACACAGCAGGCCATGGTGTTGGGAATCTGATTTGCTTTTGATTTCTTAGAAAGAGGAGA
>VMDO01009613.1:0-44181 GCA_007922755.1 Pedetes capensis | reverse complement strand
CTGGGATTCAAATGTCTCCTTGTGCTTTGGGCCTCTTATATACCCTCCCCAGTGGGTGTGGGCCCAATCAGAAGGCTTCTTTCCTGGTTCTTGTTTATGTTTGTATTCCCATTATCTTTTAATTGGTATGACATTCAGATGCGTGTAAAGAGTCTCTGTTCTCCTAATTAATTTTTATTTGAGTTCATTGGTAAACCTAAACTGATTGCTCTTGCCATTTGTCACTGGCACATGAGCTTTATGAGGTATTACCAGAAGCTTCTGCTATTGTAATTCTACCACCGTCCCTGCTGGAGACTATGGCGTAAGAATAATCTCCACTGCTGTTCAGTTTTTATTTTCTTTACCTTTTTCTGTGTTAATTGATTTGATAAAGTATTCCTGCTTTAAAGACATGAACTTTAGTTAACTTTCTTTTGACTTTGAGGCCTTTGAAAATCAAGATTACAGTAATGTGGGGAAGCAGGCTAATGAAAAGTATGGGAGAACTTTAAAAAATACTCATTATTTCAATATTTTACTATAAAATAGTATATAATTATGAATATTTGGAAAATATAGAAGAGTATCAGGACAACAAATCAGCTGTGATGTTATCACCAAGAGAAGTAATCTATTAAAATTCCATGTACATATACAGGTCTGCAGCCATAGCACACCAGCATCTGATCATCCCTCATCTCAGGAGCTAAGTAGGCTTGGCCTGATTAGCCCTTGGATGGGAGACCTCTTGGGAATACCAACTGCTGCAGGCTAGGGAGAAGGACCTGGCAAATCTACTCCTGAAACAATCTGCCATTGAAAACCATATGAATAGCAGAGAATCACTGATATATTATTGGCGAGTGTTTCATTCTGTTGTACATAGGTTTGCTATGAGTTGGACCCGACTCAATGGCACCTAACAGCAACTATAATACATATACAGAGTCTCTCATTTTGTATACATGCATTTATCCTTTTATTACACTATTGGAGTCATATTGTATGTAGGTTCTATAAATTTCCTTTTCATTTTTCATATATATTTTCATTATCCTATCTTACATATATTTTGGGCTGGGATTTAGCTCAGTTGGTAGAGTGCTGTGCTGCAGTCTCTGAGGACCTGAGTTCAATTCCCAGCACCGCAAAAATGGGAGAAGGGCCTGGCAATCCACTCCCAAGGCAATCCCAAAACAGTCAGCCATTGAAAACCCTATAAGGGTCACTATGAGTCAGATACCGACTCAACGGCACCTAACAACAGCAACAACAACAACAACAACAACAACAACAACATATATTTAGTAATGTTACCTTCAGTGTTTCCTAGTATCCATCATGTAATGGTATTTCTAAGTTACTTAAAAATTTCATACTATTAAGCATTTAGGTTATTTCAACTTTATGATGATTGTGGTGATAGAAAGCAACTGTGTATATAAATCTTTGTGCACATTTCTGATTATTTCAGAAACATAGATAATTAGTAAAGTTATGGGGGCAAATGTTCATTTCCAATATTCTTAATGCCTTTGATATTCATCACCATACTGCACTCTAGAGTAGTCCTATTCACTTAGTTTTGTACTTTTCTGCTCTCACCAGCTGTATTTGATTGAGAATTTGTTTTTCTATACCTTTGATGGATGAAAAATGCAACTTCATTCTTGTATTTGCATTTCTTTGATAACTAGTTAGGTTAAAACATTCTTTCATATGTGTATTAGGCCTTTATCTTTCAATTGGAACTACCTTACTTTGTTTCATTCACTGGTAATTGTGGGCAAGTTGAATTTTTAGCTCATGTCTACATAGGCTTAGTGAAAGAATACTTAAGACTGTGAAGCTAAAATTCAAGTAAAATTGCTACCAATGGATAGCAAACTTATTGGCCTGAACTCGATCAATATGTTGACATCTGATTTCATTATGTGTCTTCCTCTATCACGTATTGGGTTTTCCTTCAAAATTAAATGTAGCTATGTTAGAAAAGTGGACTGGGATTTAGCTCAGTTGGTAGAGCGCTGCACTGCAGTCTCTGAGGTCCCGAGTTCAATTCCCAGCACCACCAAAATGGGAGAAGGGCCTGGCAATCCACTCCCAAGGCAATCCCGAAACAGTCAGCCATTGAAAACCCTATGAGGGTAGCTATGAGTCGGATACCGACTCGATGGCACCTAACAACAACAACAATGTTAGAAAAGGCTTGGATTCTAATTCCCGTACACCATTTAGACTTCAGGCATAGTTCAATGTTTAAGAACAAGTACTAGATGGGTTCCTGGCCAGTAGAATCTTTCTACCTCAAACCATTTCCACTTAGCTGGACCCACTTATCTTCACATTCTTTATACTTTCTTCTTTAAGTCCATTTGTCTATTAGTGTATGATGGTAAGCATGCCTGTATGTTTTGGGAGTGATGATGTAGAATCAAGAGGCTCACATTAGGAGCCAAAAGAGCTCTTTCTTGATACTAGTATGACTGGTTACTTCCCTTGCTGTGGTTAGCAATTCACTTTTGTTGGAGCCTGATCTTTCTACCCTGAAAAATAAAGGCAATAATATCTATATTCCCCAACTTAGAAGATTATTGTGAGTTTCACATGAGAGAAAAAGGCTTAAAGTCCATGAAAAACTATAAAGTGCTGTGCAGAGGTAAATTATTGTCATTATTGAAGTAAGTTTCAGGTCAAATTCAAGGCAAAGTAAAGATAAACAGTCAAAAGAAGAAAAGGGAAGAAGAGCTGAGGGTAAGAGAACAACTTTATATGAAATAGCAAACACTTATCTTGAAAGTTCATGCTCAATAAATAAATAAATACATGAATATTCACATGCATGAGCAGAGAGTGATTTGTACATAAATTGATACATTAGAAACTTTGAAAACATTCTCTATGAGTCTACTTGAAAGATGATTCCTGACATCTGCTGGTGCCGTAGGACCTCCCCTAGACTTATCTTTGCATGAATATCTGCCAAATTGCACAGCCTCTTACTTAAGACTGATAAATATTTCACTTTTTATTTAAAAAATGAACTTAATAGACATTTATTGTACAATTACCATGTGTCTGGTACCATAATAAATGCTGGCTATCCAGCAGTGAATAAAATAAACATTATCCCTGTCTTCATGTAATTTACAGTCAAGTGGAAAAGTATATCAGACATATCATACATTGCTGCTACTATACATTGTAATAAGAAAAAGATTAGGTTCTAAGAGCAAAAACAAAAAAACTAAGAAATTATTTTGACATTTTAAGACAACATGTCAAAGGAAAAATGCCTTGCAGTCACTCAGAATTAGAATTTCATGGGAGAAAGATATCAATTTATTATTCAGAATGCAACGTTACTTTGAGTTCACCATGAAAAGTTAGAATTGTTATTGTCTATATAGAACACTATACTTCTTTAATTATAAATAAGACTTAAGGTTATAAAATAGAAACAGAAAGTATCCAGTGTATGATGATAAACTCCTCTCTTTTATTGACAAGACTTGCAACATTTTATTAAAACACCTTTTCTCTGCAGGAGTCTAAGAATCCTGGGAATTACTCTCTTGCTTATACGTGAAGATAGCAAGTCCTTGAGAAGTAAGGTAATTGGCCTTAGATGGCCTGCTGACTCACTTAAGATCTAAATATAGGATATTTAGAGCTGAGATACCCTTTATGTGGTTCAAATGGATGTTTAAACCATATGTCAGAGCTAGGAAACATGTTGCATTTCTAAAAACAAAGAGTTTCTTTTTATTTTAAGCTAGTGCAAGAAAAATATGGTGATTCTTGATTAAATGGCAGATTTTCAGTGTTGAAAATCTACACACACACATGCATCCATGAACTTGTCCAATTTTCATTACTTTTTATAGTCAGTGGGGGTATCTGTGATAGTGAAGAAATAAATCAAAGATCGATCAAGGAAAGAACTAGTTGTGAGCAAAATATGATGGTTAATCTTTTGGTTCAAATCTTTCATTGCTTTGAGGTTTCAGTCCAAATCTTTCCCTTGCTGTGGGGGTGCCCTCATTTCAGAATCTTTGCGTTTCTCTCTGCTTTACTTCACTTTTTCTCCTCTCTTTAATGCATCCATCACTCTGGTCATTCCTGACTTCTCTTGTGGCTTCAAATCACCAAGCTTGCTGATGCCTCTGTGATTTATTAAGCTGCTGCTGTGTCTGGATTAGCTACTCCCCAACTCTCCAACTGCCTATTCATTACTTTCATTTTGTTTTGTTTTTGAGATTGGATCTTGCTATGTAGCCCTTGAACTCACAATTCTCCTGCCTCAGACTCCCTGGTGCTGGGATCAAAGGTGTGTGACACCATGGCCAGCTGTTTTTTTATTTTTATTTTTTGCTCATGCTAAGAGCTCAGTGGCTTTCTGTACCTACTGATTCCCCTGACACAAAATTACTGAATATGAGTGTTAATTCCTTTTCCTGCGTGGTAGCATGGTATGTTGCTCACCTCTCAGACACAGCAGGAATCATGGAGCATTATGATTATATTCATATATCATATATAATACACATGTATTATGATTATGATAAATTGCCTATTTCCTTTGCCAGATTTGAAACAAACTTGAAGTCACTTTAGATAATAGCATTTCTTTGCTATTTATACTCCTACCATGCATATGGTGCCTGGCACATGGACAGTACTCAAGAAATATGGGACAAATGAACAACAGATTAGATCTCTTGCTGACAGCTTCCTAGGTTGTGTTTCATCTACCCTATGTCGTCTAAGTCCTGTTCATTCAAGGTTAAACTATGGTACTAAGAAGCCCATGGGACTCCTCTGGGAAATCCTTTTCTGGAGAGACTAACAGGCTGTTTGAGGACATTAAAATATATATTTATTTAAAAGCATTTGATTTTCCTCATCTTTGGACCTCCTCATATTCTTTTGGTTTTGTCTCTATGCTTTTTCAGATTTTGACTTGTGTCCTTATATATGTTATATGTGTAGAAATGTGTATGCTGCTGCTGTTGTTAGGTGACACTGAGTTGTGTCCAACTCATAGTGCCCTATGTAAAACAGAATGGAACACTACCTGACACTGTGCCATGCACATGATCTTTTTTATGTTTAAGCACATTGTTACACCCACTGTTTCAATCCATGTAATTGAGGGTTTTTCTTTTTTTTCGTTGACCCACCACATTCCCAAATATGATGTCCTTCTCCAGGGATTGGTTCTTCCTGAAAACATGTCAAATATATATAAGATGCAGTCTACCCATCCTTGCTTTCAAGGAGCATTCTGGTTGCATTTCTAGGATCTGTTGGATCTTTTGGCAGTCCATGGTTTATTTAATATTCATCTCCAACACCATAATTCAAAAGCACCAAGTCTTCTCTTATCTCTCATTTACTGTCCAGCTTTCATAAGCATATATGGTTTATATATATTTTGGACATAATACATATTACATACCTGCAAATTCTTTCTAGGCTCAGAAAAGGATAATCTACATGAAGACAAACTTAAGTATGCTGACAAAATCAGTGGATTAAACCATGTTTAATCAAGGTTTTGGCTTTAGCTTTCATCCTGTCATTGAAAAGTACTGGCATTATATTGAAAACTGGGGTAGAGCTTCTATGCTATTATGGTGTTTCTAGTGTCCTGAGACTAGGGTTGCCCACTTTAAGTTCTCTCTGTAAGAGAGAGTGGAGTGAAATAGGTCAGGCAACTCAATGACCCAGACCTTAGAATTGAACATCTGACAAATTTAATGTATGAGCCAATGTGCACCTTTTCTATTATGATTAGGTGTGATGATTTCATTAAAGAACCTTACACAGCTTATTTCTCTTAATATTTTATATTGGTATTGTAATGTTCATTGAGCTTCTGGTGCTATTATTATTGGAAATTTTATAATGTAGTAGAAAGAACTGAGTTTTAGAGCCAGACATACCAGGAGTTAAATTCTGATTGTCTTAGTAACTGACTTTATGACTTTGAGAATGTTGAATAACTCTTAAAGCTTCATTTTTCTCATCTATTCAATGCTATTTTAAGTGTTAAATGAATTAATATATGAGATTCACCTCCAAAGAATTAGGTAAATAAATTTTGGCTCATCAGAGGAGATAAGAGAAGGTGAACATAAAAGATAAACAATTAAATATTAGTTAGACCTATAGTAACTTTATTTATTTATTTTTGTGGTGGGATTGAACCTAGGTCCTTATGCATGTTAGGCAAGTGCTCTATCACTGAACTACATTCCAGCCCCTTTATTTTTTTAAATGGAAGAAATATATCAAAAACTCTAAAATAAATAAAGAACACATGTGGCCAGAAAAGTAAAGTTTATTAGAAAGCCCATCAAGAGAATCTTTTGCCTCTATGAAAAATATTCAATTTAGAAATAAGATCCAGAAAGCAACATTACCAAGAAAACCCAATTTGATAGCATTTTGATTATATAACACATTCACCTGCCCAAATGAACCAAATCATTATTCAGCCGAATAACTAAAAACAAGTATCTTGGCTTTCTTTCCATTAAAATCGATGGTAAGATTTTCATATAGAGGCCCTCTGGTCTACCTCAATATATGATAAATTACTGAGGCAAGTGAATAGGGACTAGACATCTTCTAGGGTCTTCATTATCAAGCACTGAGCCAGGAAGTCCTCAGTCAGCAGGAACTTGGAAGGCAGGGGTCACAGCTGGGCTGAGTGTAGGTTGTGAGGTTGAGGGTCTCCAGGTTTGGGGTTGGTAGGCTGGAGTTGAGCAGGAAGCAGGTGGGCACACAGGGCTGAGGAATGTAGCAGGGTGGAGGACAGTTGTCACAGCAGGTGGGCTCCAGTTGCCAAATGGTGTGTGGGCAGGTGCTGGGCAGGCAGACCCCACAGCGGCAGGATTTGTCAGAGGAGCAGATGGTGGTGGCAGGGCCAGTGCGGACACTGCAGCAGCAGGGGACACAGCAGGCCATGGTGTTGGGAATCCGATTTGCTTTTGATTTCTTAGAAAGAGGAGACTGGGATTCAAATGTCTCCTTGTGCTTTGGGCCTCTTATATACCCTCCCCAGTGGGTGTGGGCCCAACCAGAAGGCTTCACGTCCTTAGTTTTGTTTATAACATGCCTTTTCACCAAGATTCTCTAATCAGTTTGGTATTTTCTTGTCTATTAAGTGTTCCTGCCCTTATTTAATTAATCATGGCTTTGACTCATTGATGTGTCACTTTTGTCATAAGATCACATTTTATCTTCACAGTATTGTGGCATGCCGCACCTTGCATTATCTATGGGTAATTGGTCCAAACAACATTTCAGCTATAATTTTGGAAGTTAAAATCTTCTTGTTTTTTCCTCTTTATTTTTAAAAAGCATGTGTAATATGATGTAATTTGTACTTACTAATTTTAGAACAAACAACTGAAATAATTGGACCATTTTCAACTCAATAAAGTCAATAACAATATGGCTGTCTATTAAGGAGTATTTCATCAGATAATATGCATTTCACACATATTTGCTTTATTGATGGTATAATTCAGTTCTTATGATCAAGCAAGGTGATAGACAATGATATGAGGTTAGACTCATTTCTATTATTTTACAAAAACATATGGTGACCTTCTAAAGGCTATGTTACTCTACGCAGTTTGTTTTTCATAGCATCTCTATTCTCAAAGTTATACTAATCTTATAGTAAATCACATAGCATTCATACTAATCATTTCTTCATGGATTTATTTCCTACTCAGCATATTTATTTGTTGTCATCTCTTTGATCATCAACTAGGCTGCAAATTCTTTTTAGGATGCCTTCTACAACATTTTCCACCTCAGTTGGCATTGATTTTCCTTCCTGTAGGCTGGCAGATGAAGGAGTTGAACTGGATTATCTCCAAAGTGTAATAGTCTGTGATTCCAACTTCTTCACACATTTCCTCATGACCAGCACAAAACTTTTCAGTTAGCAGAACCTAAATTAAATAAATTTTTTGGGTGGAAAATGACTGTAGAATAAACACAAAGTATAGATTTCTCAGTAAGTTAGGTTTGAAAGGACATTATAAAAAACTAACATGATCTTTTTAAAAAAGAAGAAAGACAAGTAAAAAAATCCATGGAAAATACTGCATATCATTGGTAAGGAATATTTACATTATATGTAAGATGAGTCTATTAGTCCAGATGGTTTAGTTTTTGCTTAAGTATGATATTTATCATAAGGCATATCAAGTAAAAATGAAGATAAGTTTCATAGGTACTTTGTGCTTTTGTGACTTCACTCATATTTTTTCTTTGGCTTAAAATGTCCTTCCCACATTCTCTTCTCAAATCCTACTCACTCAAGTTTTAGCTTAAGGGAGCATAATTGGGGGTGAATATGCTCAAAATATGTTTTATGCATGTATAAGAGTGTCACAATGAAACCCAGTACTTTGTACAATTAATGCATACTAATAAAAAAAGAGGAAAAAATCTCCTTCATAAAGACACTAGGTGATCCTTCTATATGTTTTCATTCTTGGCTCTCAAACTATGCTGCCTGTCCTTTCCTATATACTTTGTTTCATTCTGCTATGTTTTAAACTTCCACTTACATTTGTCTTTCTCATTCAAAGGAAATATTTTGTTTGTTTGTTCATGTATTTATTTATGGTCCCAGGGATTGAACAAGGGCCTCACACATGCTAGGCAAGTGTTTTACTATTGAACACCAACCCCAATGCAAGATTGTTGTTAAGTGGGGATTGTATCTAAATCTTGCTTCTCTCTTTCAAGCACCTCTGACCATGTCTACAACATAGTAGGCATTTCGTAAATGTTACTCAATTGGATTGCAGATTAGAATGTGAGTATATTGATGTCTAATTACCAGCTTCTCTACATCTTTAAGGACATGTGATTAAAAATTAAAAGTAGGTGGTGACCCTGGAATTTAAAATAATCCTAAACTTAGAATGCATGTATTTTATTATCCACACAGTTTTCTTCAGGTATCTACATATTCCTGTGAGACTTCCTTGTGACTATGAGATTTGTGTTGATGTCATCAGAAAGTGTAATTCTGTTGGATATATTTATGGCTTCATGATGTGCATGTTGAGTCTTTGGGTAATTATAGTACTAAACATTAAGACAGTGCATAGTTTGGTGAGTATGGTGTTTATTTAGTTTTGAAGTAAAGAAATCTATGTAGCATTATTTCCACTTCTTTGAAATCATTATACCAAACAAGGAAAGAACACTACTGCAAAATTGAAGGCACAGGGTCAAAATGTCTTTTTCCAGAGTGGCTAATGAAAGGTCATTAGCTAAGCAGTCCTTAATGACTATTGAAGGTCCTTAGGGCAATGTGGGCAAGCTCTTTGATATACCTTTGGCTAGCAGCAAGGGGAGTCACAGTCACAAGGCTGGAAGCATGTAGTAACAGGTATTTCACTCAGGTTTGGGACGGGGTGGCACTTGTGGAGCAGCCAACATGATGGCACATAGGAGTCAGGCATGCAGCAGGGTGGGGTACAGGTGTCACAGCAGGTGGTCTGAAGGAGGTTGATCTTGTGTGGGCAGGTGCTGGGCAAGTGGACTCCACGTGGGCAGAGTATGTCAGA
Source organism: Pedetes capensis (assembly GCA_007922755.1). NCBI lineage: Eukaryota > Metazoa > Chordata > Mammalia > Rodentia > Pedetidae > Pedetes > Pedetes capensis. The sequence continues at coordinate 34,591 of VMDO01009613.1, read as the reverse complement.
GGAGCAGAGGGCAGTGGCTGGAACAGTGGGGACACCACAGCATCCGTGGAGACAGGAATCAGAGCAAGACATGGCGATGATGATGCTTTGTTGCTAAAGGTTTTCTTCTACAAAGTTGTCACTGGCAGGTCTTTTATATCTACCTGTTTCAGGGAACATGGCTTCCATCCATCAGAATGCTTCCTTGTTGTTGTTTGCATAATCCTACACAAATAACTCACTAACTTCATGTATCAGCCACGGGATGTGCTCTTTAGTTTTATTTGGTTCTGTTGCTACATTCAAAACTCCTTCCCCTTGCAGTTTCAAAATGGTGTCAGTGTGGTTATCTACCTACTCAATGACATGTGAACATAGCAGTATCTACCCTGGCTTTCCTCTTATCTTCCAACCCTAATTTCTTTTTACAGGTGGTTGTTGCTGAGTTGAAGAATCAAGAGTGATATTCCTGAGAACTAAGAAATGATCCTTCTTAAATTGTGTACTCTTGATACATCTGGGAAGTCAAAACTTGTAGTTCTTTTTCCTACATGGATTTGAGGGAATAAGTGAATATTAAGAATATGCAGCATGATCTTGCTTGGGGAGTGCTGATCCTGCTAGTTAATTTTCTATACCTATATAACATTATCTAGATACGCCATTGTCTGCAGCTGTAGTCCTGTGGCATCTGATCCTGTCCCATCTCGGAAGCTAGGCAGGGGCAGGTCTGATTAGTACTTGGATAGGAGACCACCTGGGAACACCAGGTGCTGTAGGCTTGGGAGAAGGACCTGATAACCCACTCCCAAAAATCAATCCACCATTGAAAACCCTATGAACAACAGAGAAGCACTGACAATAGTGTTTCGCATGTTGTATGTAGGATCGCTATGAGTTGGATACCAACTCGATGGCACTTAACAACAACAGATATGCTATTATATATAAAAATGAGTTAAGCCTTCAGTCTTAAGGAGGAATGGCTATTTTAACTGTAAATTGGAACAGATTAAAACCCAGATTCATGGGACTATATATAGTCTGAAAAACAAGCTTGCATCTATTTGCAAGACAGCATGGAAAGGTTTTGCTTTTCAGAAAAAGCAAACTGCTGACCTGTCTTTTCCATTGTTCAAAACTACTGCCAAAGCTGAGAATGACCTTCTGTCGGGTAGACGGGCACCTTTTCAAAATTCCTTCCACTTTAATTCTGTTAAAGTGTTAACATGTTAAGGCTAAAGTTACTACGAGACTACAACAAAGGAGACTGATCAGCTAATCTATTCATTGTAAGTCAAATATTTATCGAATTTCTGATATATTCTGAAGAGTGTGGTGGATGCAGAAAAATAAAAAAACATGGTCCTGGTCCTCCATGATTATATAGTCTGATGGAAGCAGCTAGAAATCCCTTTGCATATGGTTCAAACAACATATAATTAAGAATTTAGTCAGGTAATGGAGGGAGTTTCAGAGCTAGGTTTGGATTATGATTAGAACTTATGAGTTGTGAGACCTGGATCAAGTTATTTAACTCCTCTTGGCTTTACCTTTTCAACTACAAGTTTGGGAAAAATAAGAACTACCTTTTATAGTTATTACAAAGGTTGCATAAATATTGAATGAAGCCGGGCGCGGTGGTGCACGCCTGTAATCCCAGTGGCTTGGGAGGTGGAGGCAGGAGGATCACAAGTTCGAGACCATAGGCAGTCTGCATAACTTAGCGAGACCCTGTCTCAAAAAGTAAAAAACAAAAAACAAAACAGGGGGGGCTGGGGGTACAGCTCAGTGGTCCAGCACTTGCAAAGTATGCAAGCGCAAGGCCCTGGGTTCAACCCCCAGTACCACAAAAAAAAAAAAAAAAAAAAAAAAATTGAATGAGAATTACTTATGTAAGCCATTTAGCATTGTGTGTGGCATAGAAGAGTGATTCAGTAAGTGGCAAGTTCTCCTGTGGCTGCTGTGAGAATTCCCATGAGAGGAAATGATAGGAAGGAGGGCTAAAGGGATCAAAGAATCCTTCATGGAAGATTTGGATTAGGATTTTCTTCCCCATCAGAAATACTTAAAAAGGAGGTAAGTACATTCCAGGCGAGGAAAAAAATGACTTCTTCTATAACCCCACCCTGCCCCTGTTCTCAGCCCCTCTCCTAGTAGGACTGGCCACTCCTACCTTTGTGCCTCTGTTGAACTTCATATCCACACCCATAGCACCTTACTGGTTTTTTTTTTTTTTTTTTGGTACACATGTTGGTTCTCTTTACTAGATTGTGATCCCCTTCAAGACAGGGACATTATCTTATTGATCTTCTATCTCCCAGTACCTAGCAAAGTAGTGGATTATGGGGTGGAATCTGGAGGCTAGAACACATGGAAAGAGGGAGGCAAATAATGATAAGTGGCATCTATTGCAGGACTATGTTTCAGGTTTACTCTGGAAAACAAGCAATGATGAATTTCACCCAAGGCACTTCAACAGAGAGAATTTTAATATAGAGAAGTTGTTAAACAGATATTGTTGTTGTTGTTAGGTGCTGTTGAGTTGGTATCTGACTCATAGTGACCCTCATAGGGTTTTCAATGGCTGACTATTTTGGGATTGACTTGGGAGTGGATTGCTAGGCCCTTCTCCCATTTTTGTGGTGCTGGGAATTGAACTCGGGACCTCAGAGACTGCAGCGCAGCGCTCTACTAACTGAGCTAAATCCCATCCCCAAACAGATATTAGAGGACTGAAAAAGCCAAAGAGGAAAGCTGGGGTAATACAGGAAGCAGCCACCAGCTTTAGGGTTGGAGAATGGAGAGAGGAGGTTGAACCAAGAAGGAAGGGTGTATCTGCAGGGCTGGGCTCTGACCTCTGGGTGGTACCCAGTGCTGCTCTTATGACTGCGAAAGGTCCGGTTCCACTGCTGCCTAGTGAAGCCAATAAATCCAGAGTCAGAGAGATGGGGGAGAGACAAGCTGTATTGGCCTCAAGCCTGTAAATTAGAACATGAGGACTTTCCTCCTAGGAAAAGGTCATTATCCTGGGGTTGCAGGTGCCAGGGTTTTATAGGGAGCTGTGGGGAGACATATCGATCAGATAGAAGGGTACCAGGATAGTTAACAGCTTTCAGGTGATCTACTTTTCTGATGCTCAGATTGTTATTATCAGTAGATTGCTGGATATCTTGGGGCTCTGTAAATCTAAAGAAAAGTTACTGACTAGAAAGTCTTATGACTCTTCTTATTTTTAGTTTCTTTTCCCAAGAATTGCTAACTCTGCAGTTACTTGTTAGGATACAAAAAGGCATTTTTTTCTCAGGAGAACAAAGGAAGAGAGTGAAAAGTACTTTCCAGAGAAAAACAACTTTTATAGAGGACAGAAAGAGATAACATTTACAGAAGAGTTTTATTTATTAACCCCAGATGGCTTTACTTATACCCCTCAAGCTTGGAGGAGAGGACCTGTGGGGCTAGAGTTTGGACCTTTGCCGGGGAGGCATCATTACTCTGTGGATTCTGGTATTTCTAGGTGGTGTGGAAACACTTTTTTAGAGTGCCAAATTAAGCTGGAGACTAGAACTTACTGTTGGTGCCAGATAAGGATTGTTTCTGGGGTAAGAAGACCCTTCTTCCTTCCTCAGAACTTGCAGTCTCCTTCCAGTACCCTCTGTTGGAATGTTATTTTAAAAATAAAATAAGAACAAAGTCAGTTCTTACCCCTGCATCAGGAAGCAGAGGGTAAACAGGTGGACTTAGAGATTGAAGATTAGCACTATTGTTCTGAGGGCTGTATATGTTTTAGTTAATTTAATCTTCACCACAGTTTTATAAAGTACAAATTGTTTTTAATCTTATTTAACAGGTCTGAATAAGTGACAGAATTAGAGTTAAAGCAAGACAGTCTTCCAGAGAACATACTCTAGACCTCTCTATAGGAGCCACTGTTATGACTAGAATGTAATCCGCATGTTGTCTTAGGATCAGTATCAAGTAAGATTTGGTGAGAATGACCTCACTGGGTAGTTGAGGATCTTGACAGCCATCCTAAAGAGCTAAGCCTTGGTTCAGTAAAACAAAAATCTTGAGTCATTATAGTGTTCTGAACAATTCACTTTAACCAATTTTTATAAAGGGCCAGAAGCTTGGTCTGATGAATACAGTTTGGGTGGAAGGAGGGGCACAGAATATTCAACTGCAGGTCAACTAGGAGACTATGACTCTGAGCAGGGTCCAGGTTGTTGTTGTTTTTGTTAGGTACCATTGAATTGGGTCCGATTCATAGCGACTCTATGTACAACAGACAAAACACTACCCAACACTGCACCATTCCCAGCACTATTGTCAGTGCTTCTCTGCTATTCATAGGATTTTCAATGGCTGATTAGTTTTTGGGTGTGGGATGCCAGGTCCTTCTCCAAGCCTATGGCAGCTGGTATTCCCAGGCTGTCTCCCGTCTAAGTACTAACCAGGCCCAACCCTGCTTAGCTTCCAAGATCTGATGACACAGTGGTATGGCTGCAGGAAGAGTCCAAATTAGGCTAGGTCAATGAGGATACGAGAAAGGCCTGGAGACCAGGAATAATTTGAAGGAAAAGTGAAATTCCTTGGTTTTCTATCCCATTGTCAAGAATAAATAATTATTAACTTTAAGAGTAATTTGTTTTACTTTGGTCTAGGTTATTGAAACCCCCCATGTGTCTGTCAGTATGTCATGTTGTGGGGGCTTGCATATTGCTGTGATGATGAAAGCTATGCTACCAGTATTTCAGATACCATTAGGGTAACCCATGGTGGACAGATTTCAGTTGACCTTCTGACCAAGACAGACTTAGGGAAAAGGACCTGTAAGCCCACACCTAAAACAATTAGACACTGGAAACCCTGTGAATAGCAGAAAAGTACAGTCAGATAGGGGGCTGGGATTTACCTCAGTTGGTAGAGCACTGCTCTGCAGTCTGTGAGGTGCCTGGTTTGATTCCCAGCATGCAAAAATGGGAGAAGGACATGGCAATCCACCCTCAGGCAATCCCAAAATAATCAGCCATTGAAAACCCTATGAGGGTCGCTATGAGTCAGACACAACTCGATGGCACCTAACAACAACAACAATAACAGTCAGATATAGTGCCAGTAAGTGAAAACCCCCCCTCCCCCACCAGGCTGGATAGCATTTAAGAAACAACTGAGGAAGAGTTGCCTCCTCAAAGTAGAGTAGACCTTAATGATGGGAATAGAGTAAAACCCCTGGGACTTCCTTTTGCTGATATTGCATGACTCAAAATGGGAAGAAACATAATGACTGCAGCAATGGGCTCAAAGATAAAAAGATTGTGTGCATAGCACAGTGTTGGGTAGTGTTTCATGTTGTTGTACATAGAGTTCCTAAGAGTCAGTCCTGACTTGAAGGTGCCTAACAACAAAGTTTTTGAAGCTCACCAAGGAAATTGAAAATGTGTTTGAGTTGCCAAACACGCTGCATTTTAAATCAAGGTTAATGACCCAGCCAATATTCCAGTGCTGACATTGCTAGTCAGTACTTAAAAGTCTGACTTTTTAAAAAAGGATGACTTATTCTCACTTTAGAAATATAGGTTGTCTTATACTTGTTATATACACACACTTTGTCTTACACTATACTCACCCCAGAGTAAGCTGAGTCACTTTATGCAACCAAATGTACAATACAGAAGGAGAGTAGAGGGTGTGTTGTCAAGTGTCATATATTCTCTATTGAATAAAGAGAGCCATGTGTAATCTAATTTCTCTTTGACATATTGCTGCCTGTGCAGGAGATAAGTTCTTTAGTGTAATAAAAAGGGAAGGAATTTTGGGGTCAGTCAGTTTTAGGTTTAATTCTTTCTCTGTCACCTATGATTTATATAACCTTTAGAAGTAGCTTAGTCTTTCTCGGCCTCAGTTTCTTCACCTATAAAACAAGGAGGATAATGGTAGCTATCTCTTAGAGGTTTGTTAAAGACAAATGAGATCCTTCATGTAAGGTACCCATTAGAGGAACCAGTAGAAATGCACCAGATGTCAGTTATTACTACTGAAAGCAGAAAAAGTAACAAGGTGGAATGAGATTGGTTAGTGGCATGGAGTACTTGTTACTTAGAATATTTCTGGATGATCTAGCATCTAGAATGTTAAAACTAAGAGAGACTTTAGAGATGATCTGGTCAACCGATACATTTTGCTGAGCTAAGACCTGAGCCGCAGAGAACTTAAGTCATTTACTCAGGGTTGCAGAGGCAGCCTGAAGCAGAACCAGGACTCAAACACACATCTTTTAACTTCTGGTTGGCTTTCTACTTAACCAAGGGCCCTTACATTCTAAGGTCCTTTAGTAATTGTATTAGGGCACTTAGAGGTGTTTTCAACATTAAAAATAAAGACTATCTCTTATAGGCATGACATGGTAACACTGGCTATAATATATTAATCCTAAATTTCTCACTGGTACTTATAAATGTACTTATGAACAATAACTAAGGAATTAATATGGTTTATTTAAGAAAGCCATTTAGAGAAAATGCATATTTCAAGTAATAAAAAGCTGCCTTTGGGGAGAAAGCTGGGAACTACTGTGTGACAGTAATGTTGAGAGTTTCACACGGGACAGGTTGACACAGTGCATAAGGTGGCTCATACTGTTTGAGTTGTTTAATCCTCATGGTGATCCTGAGACATAAGCAGGACAAAGGATAATTCTAACAAGAAAACTGAGACAGTGGGATACCTGGCTTCAATCAGGAAGCTAATAATTAGGAAATTGGGCCTGAGAGAGAAACAATTGCACGAAAGTCTCAAAGCAAGTCCAAGAAAATATATAACTAGATTCACTCTGGGTACTTTCTGTGAAGACCTTACTACACTTGGATTTTTACAGGATAATAAGGAAGTTAATTAGTGATTATCATAAAAGTTTTCTTCTAAGAGGAACAGTATGTTAGTGTTGTCAGAATCGTGTGACCACACTGAGTGCTGTTGCACACGCCTGTAATCCCAGCAACCCAGGAGGTGGGGTTGGGAAGATTGTAGTTTTGACGCCAGAGGTACCCTGTGTAATTTAGCAAGACCCTGTCTCAAAATAAAAAAATAAAAAAGGGACTGTGAGTGCAACTCAGTGGTAGAGCACTTACCCAGCATGTGAGAGGCCCTGGGTTCAACCCCTAGTACTATAGTATGATATTTTAAGTGTATTTCAGTGTCATGACAGTCTATATCATAAGTCACTTGGACTAATAAATTTTTTCTTCTTTAAAAAAAATTTTTTTTTCAGTACTAGGGTTTGAACCCAGGACCTTGTGCTTGCATGCTCTGTAAGTGCCGTAACACTGAGCTGCACCCTTAGCCCATTTTTTCACTTTTTGCGACAGGGTCTCGCTAAGTTATACAAACTGCGTCTGGTTTCAAACTTGCGATCCTCCTGCCTCCACTTCCTGAGTCACTAGGGTTACAAGCGTGCACCACTGCTCTAGCTTGGACTAATAAGTTTCTTTTCTTTTTTTTTTTTTTGGAAATACTGGGGGTTGAACCCAGGGCCTCACATTTGCATGCTTTGCAAGTGCTGGACCATTGAGCCCATTTTTTTTTTTTTTTTTTTTTAACTTTTTGAGACAGGGTCTCACTAAGTTACACAGACTGCCTCTGGTCTTGAACTTGTGATCCTCCTGCCTCCACCTCTCAAGCTGCTGGTATTACAGGTGTGCACCACAGTGCCCAGCTTTGGACTAATAAATTTCTAAGCATAGTTATGACTAATGTAAACCAATGTGAACTTCATTTGAGGGAGCAAGGAATACTGAATAAATACTAATATTCATTCATGAATTTTTTGGTAGACAGCATATATCAAGGAAGGAGTACATATACTTCCCCAAATTGCCTTGCATTTTGAGCTTGGAATCTCATTGATGACTATGATAAGGAGTAAAAATTATTTCTACATGCCTGAATAATGATCACTTTATAGTAAATTAAGGAAGAAAGAAAAATCAAAAATCAATGTCAGAATCAATGGAAACTAAAATTAAACCAAAAATTTAAAATAATACATTAGTCTCTAGATTCTAGCATGTACGTGACAGTGGATATCTCAAAAATATCTATTAAGCAAAAAGATCCTACAAAATGACCTATTAAAATTTTCACTTTTGAAACTATCCCATAGAACCAGTATCTAATTTTGCAACAAATTCTATCGTAAGAGCTCTCATTCTGCTGGGGTAGATCTCGGGGTGATATGATAACCTGCTGTTTAGGTAGAGATAAGCATTCCACTTTCCCTAAGAGGAAGCACAAAAATAAACAGTCTCAAGGCCATATTTGCTAAGCCAGAATGAAGTTTATTAATGGGTAGTCAAAATGATTATTTCTCAAAGAGCAGTGAAACATCCTAAAAGATAGAAGGTCTCCACCTATATACTGAAGGGAGCAAAGCATTGAGAAGTTGAACAAATCCACAGATCTCTGGCCATGAACTTTGGGGTTGGTTGCTTTAGCTTTGATGCAGGCAGTAGAAGCTGCTGAAGGCCAGGCGGTCGGGGGGATGTTGAGCAGCCCTGTCACTGAACCTGGATAAAGACTTGGCTGGTTAACAGGGCTCACAAGGATTCTCACAGCCAGGCTGGACATAGGTTGTCAGGTTGATACCACTCAGTCCAGGAGTTGGGTAGCGAGAGTTGAGCAGCCAGCAGGTTGGCACGTAGACATCAGGCTGGCAGCAGGGTGTGGGGCAGGGCTCACAGCAGACGGGCTGAAGGAGGTTGAGCTCATGTGGGCAAGTGCTGGGCAGACAGACCCCACAGCGGCAGGATTTGTCAGAGGAGCAGATGGTAGTGGCAGGACCAGTGGGGACGCTGCAGCAGCAGGGAACACAGCAGGCCATGGTTGTTGGGGTTTGGGGTTTTGTTGGGTTGAGAGGAGAAGTCTCTTGGTGTCTTGATGCTCCTCTCTTCTACTCTGGCTCTTATATACCCACCTCCCTGGGCGTCAGCCTATTACCAAGATTTTTTTCCCCATGTTTCAGCTTATAGCTGTCTCCATAAAATCCATCTAATTACTTAAGTGTTTATTACCTAAGACACACTCCTCACCTCATAAAAGGGATTCAGGTTTTGTTGTCAAATGAGGTCTCTTCACATTAGCCACTTGTCACTGCATTGAGAGCTTCATTTTTGTCTTCAAAGGCACCGAGTCATTATCTTCCAATCATTACACATCATTAATAATGACTTGGTATTCCAGGTATCTGAAAATCTTCACCATTTTTTTTTTTTTGTTTACTTCTTGGATGAAGAGATGGGTTTTTGATTATGATTCCACCAGCAACCAGAGATTCTGTGTGATCATTTAAGCCCTCTTGCTGAAAAAGTAAGAAAAAATTTTTAGATTATTCCTTGTGGCTCCAAGAGGCTGAATTACTCAAGATGAATGTGTAGAATCTATAGAGAAATAGATTTCATTTCTGTGTAAAGAAACCATAACTAACAGAGTTCCAGCAAGTCACTTATTTTCTATCCCCTTCAGACACGCTCTGAACAATAACTTGGCAGGGTCACATAGATAGGAGTCAAGACCTGCTGAAGTGATAAGACCCAATGATCTTTAAAACCCCATTCAGCCATGTTATGTATTAAAATTATTTATTACCAAAAGACCAGTTGTATTGGGCCATTTAGCAGTGAAGTGGTATAGTTTTTCCCAGAGTGAGTTCCACGAACAGCTGTTCTAAGGGACATGAAAGTGTTCTCTTAAGTAAGTTTGAGGAGTAGTAAATTCTTCATTAGTGAGCTTCTCAGAGCCTTTAGTATGATAAAGTGCTCTGTGATTTTTCAATATAGAGAAAAGATATATTTTCCTCCAAACTTATTTGACTATGGACTCCTTTTAGTTTGTTTATTTCATAGATTATCTCCATACACAAGTGTCCTCTGGAATGTGCTTGAGGAAATTTGTTGTTTTTAGGTGCCCTTGAGTTGGATCCAACTCATAGCGACCCTATGTATGACAGAACGGAACACTGCCTGGCACTATATTAGTGCTTCTCTGCTATTCATAGAGTTTTTGATGGTTGATTGTTTTGGCAGTGGGCTGCTGAGTCCTTTTCCCAAATCTACAGCACTTGGTATTCCCAGGCAGTCTCCCATCCAGAGATTGACCAAACCTGACCCTGCTTAGCTTCTGAGATCTGATAGGATTGGATGCCAGGTGGTATGACTGTAGGCTGAGGAAATTTAGCAATAAGATATAGGGTCTGTTGTCCAGGAAAAAGGGAGCATTTTCCAAATAATCTTTTCTTTATTTGAGACATGTTATTGTTAGGTGCCATCGAATCAGTATCCGACTCATAGTGACCCTCATAGGGTTTTCAATGGCTGACTGTTTCGGGATTGCCAGGCCCTTCTCCCATTTTTGCGGTGCTGGGAATTGAACTCAGGACCTCAGAGACTGCAGCGCAGCGCTCTACCCACTGAGCTAAATCCCAGCCCATTTGAGACATAGTCTCAGTATATAGCCCAGGCTGGCCTCAAACTTCCAATCTTCTTGCCTGCCTCAGTCTCTTGAATGCTAGGATTATAGGCACTGAAAATAATTTTTAAAAATAAATAAAGGCACAGATTTAGTATGATGTTTTATTATCTTTAGGAAAAATATTAAACCGGCAAAATCTTTAGAATTAGCTTACTTTGAAAGGTTTGAAAGCACATCTATATATCTATATGTATATCTATATCTATCTATCTATATATATTTTCTTAACCTGTCTTTGGATGTCTGCAGCTATAGTACCCTAGCATCTGATCCTGCCTCATCTTGGAAACTAAGCAGGCTTGGCCTGGTTTGTCCATGGATGAGAGACAACCTGGGAATACTAGGTGCTGTAGGCTAGGGAGTAGGACCTGGCAACCCACTCTGCCATCGGAGCAATCTGCCATTGAAAACTCTAAGAATAGCAGAGAAACACTGACAATAGTGCCGGGCGTGGCACAGTGTTGAGTATTTTGTCTGTTGTACATAGGGTAGTAGTGAGTTGGACTTGACTCCATGGCACCTAAAACAACAACAGTAACATCATCTTTGGATAAACTGGTTCAAACTAAAGATAAGCAGAAATTACACAATGTAGAGGAGTCAGAGGCCAAAAGAGATGCAAATCAACAGAATGATGGATCAAAAGAGGCTTAGCATGAAACTGCTTTCAGTAAAGCCATTTTATTTTTATTTTTATTTATTTATTTTTTTTATCAGACTCTTGTGTGTGTTCTTTATGCTGGAATTTGCATATCTCTTAGTTTAGTCAGAGGCTCATTGATTGGGTACTTGTTGCAACTCAGGCATTATGCAGAAAGGAGCAAGTGAGCTCTTGTCTTTGAGGGGTCACAGAGAAGAAAAGACACACAGAAATAAACTAGGAAATGACAAGAGAGTAGTGTATATTCAGGATTACTAGATCATGGTGTGAAGAGGCAAGCACCATTGGCCATTGCCTTGACTTGCAAATTTGGGGAAGAACTTCACAAAAGGGAACATTTTGGGAAGTATCTTGAACAGCTGGTAGAAAGGAAGAGGAAGGGGATTTTTGCAGGTGACACAGAGAAACAAAAGGCCTTGATGTGCTTTTGGCATGGTAAAAAGTGCTTGGGATGGTAAAAAGTGAGGACTGGTCAAAGCCAAGATTCTAGATTTGATTGTAGGGAGTCTTGGAAGGAGAGTGATGTGAAAGGAAGTTGCAAAAGTACATTATTGTTATAGCATGGAGAATTTGTGCTGTACTTAGTATTCTACACTCATAATTTTGACTTTATCTTGTAGATGATGTGTCCTAATGAGAAGTTTTTTGAACAGATTTGTAACATGAGTGGCTTTTTATTTTGGAAAGATCCTGTAGGTTCTTATTTTGGTGTGGGGGAATTGGAGGGCCTCACACATACTTTACAAGTGCTCTACCATTGGGCTGGGCTGGGATTTAGCTCAGTTGGTAGAGTGCTGCACTGCAGTCTCTAAGGTCCCGAGTTCAATTCCCAGCACCGCAAAAATGGGAGAAGGACCTGGCAATCCACTCCCAATGCAATCCCGAAACAATCAGCCATTGAAAACCCTATGAGGGTCGCTATGAGCTATGAGTCGGATACCGACTCAACGGCACCTAACAACAACAACCATTGGGCTGCACTCCCAGCCCATTTTTAATTTTTGTTTTTTTGAGACAGGGTCTCTCTAGGTTGAACAGGCTACATCTGGCCTCAAACTCATGATCCTCCTGTCTCAGCCTCCTAAATCACTGGGAATCAGGCATATACCACAACACTCATCCTCATTCTCACTTACTAAGCATTAGGTATTGTGCTGAGTGCTTTCCATAGTTTATCACATACAATTCTTATAACAAGCTCATGATGCATGTAATGGTATTAATCTTTGCTGTTTTACAGACCAGGAATCTGAGCTATTGAGAAAGTAAGTGACTAGTACTTGAGTGGCTGGGATAAGAAGTCAACCTGAGGCAGGATAGAAAGATAGGAAAGTCTGGGGAACATGGGAAGGGAAAGAGCTTTCACCCCAGGACCTGGCTTGAATGTCACCACCTGAGACTTGAGAACTTTGACTCAACTACCAAGAAGACTGCTATGAGAACTGCCTGAATAGAGACATTATTTTTGAGAGACATTTTAAATAATGAAAAGGTTAAAGTAGCAATAAACCATGTTTGGGGTCAAAATGTGTAACGTTTGAGTTTTGCTTTCCCCTCTGTAATTCTGGGTGTCTTAGAGTTGCTCAGGCAACTCCCTTGTGACTCTTTTCTTAAACCTATATAATATATAATCTCATTTTACTAAAGGGATTAGTTCCTCCAATAGAAAAATCTAAACAATGGAACTCTTTCTTTTGATTTTATTGGCACATTGCCTGCCTATGACAGGCCTTTCTAGTGTTATGTCATATTAGGTGCCCAGAGCTGGGCACCCAGGAATGACATCAGATAAGACATGCCCTAGATAAAACTGGAGGGAAAACATGTGCCAACTTTTTAGCTTCTTCCTCTTCACTGTGTTGGTGAGTCTCCATGTCTGTGTGTCTGTGTGTCTGTGTGTCTCTCTATCTCTGTGTATGTGTGCCCACATGTATCACATGTATTCTAAAGTGTATACTTAATAAATTCTATAACTTTACTCTGGCTTGTCCTGAAATTCTTTTCTGTGACAAAGCCAAGGACCTGGCTTATTCTGAGTGGAGGGCCAAACTAGGGGAACTCTTCAGGCTTGGCAGCCACACTGAAGTGTACCTCTCTGCTGTGCCACCAGTTATAAACCAGTGTGGCTCAAGATTCTGGGTTCTTAACCATTTCATATTCCCTCTTGCTATAGAAGTGTTGCTTTGACTAGAATGGAGAAGACTCAATATTCGTGGAGTGTAAGGTTGCTAGGAAAGGTGGGTCCAGGTTATTGAAGATCTTGAGACCATAAAGGAAGTTAATTTTAGATTTTATTTTCTTAATCATAATACTGGTACTATGTGTACAAAGGAGATAATCTGAAGATAGAGATGATAGTTGGGAAGATAATTTGGTATTCCAGGGGAGTAAGGATGAGGATGGGATTCCTGTCTTTACAGAGTGTCATAAGTCAATGGGGATGGAGAAAGAAAACCTTGTCTGGGATTTCTCATCACATTGTTCAGTTTGGGGGACCACTCTCTTGATGGTACATTAGATTTCATATTAAAACAAATGTTCTTGTTTCCAGATAACTGGAACACTAATCCTCCTTTAAGACTTAGCATTTATTGAATGTATACCATGTCCCAGGCATCGTGCTAAGTATTCTGTGTACATCTTCTTTAGGTATTACAACTCTATAAGATCAGGACTATTACTATGCCCATTTCCCAGGTGATGAAACAGAGTAAAGATATTAAGTAATTCTAAAGCCATAAAACCAGTGAATGATGGCTTATCTAACAGCAATAGCTCATAAAAATGAAATCAACATTTCTGTAGAATTAAATTTCATATAACTGTTGATGATGTTCATTCTTTTCATTTATTATTTTACTCAACAAAATGCCCAGTACCATGTCAAGTGGTAAACATGTAGCAGTAACAAGTTCAGATAGGTTTTTATTGTCACAGTGTTCATTCTAGTGGGGGATACAGACAGTAATACAGTAAGGCAATGAATACATAAGGACTTTAGATAGTGATAGGTGCTAGAAGAAAACAAAGCAAGGTAATATGTTGTAGTGATAGGGAGGTAGTACATGGAGTTGGGCCTCCTTTGGTTAGCGTGGTCAGGATGATCTTTGCCAGGGTGACTGGAGTACAATGAAGAAGAATATGATAGGAGATGAGGCCAAAGAATCAGTGGGCAGCAGGCCAGGTAGGAGTTTCTAGGTTGTCTCACAGGGTCTGGATTTTATTCTAAGGGCATTGACAATCCACTGGTTGATTTATTTATTTCAAACATATTTTTATTTTAATCAACCCATAATATTATAAATATTTATTGGGTGGACTGCATTGTCTCACAGGGTAATTGGCATATCCATCATCTCAGACATATTATCATTTCTTTGTGTTGTTGTTGTTGTTGTTAGATGCTGAGGAATATTCAAAATTATCTTTGCTAGCCATTTTGACATATTCAGTCAATGGTGTTAATCATCATTATCCTACTGTGCTCTAGAACATTACAATTTCATCATACGCTGATTGATTGAATCACAGCAGGGAGTGATAAGATGTGATTCATGTCCTAAGGAAAATTAGGTACAGCAGAGCCAGCATGGAGGCAGACAGAACTAGTGAGGGTCCAGGGGAGAAGACAGTGATGTCAGTGGTCGATGAGCTGGTAAGATGTGATGGAGTTTGGGAGACATTTGAAAGTAGAGATGATGGATTATGATTAAGAAGATGTGTGGGAAGAGGCCAAGGATCACGTGGAAGTCTCAGATTTACTCACAGAAGAGGACTCTAAGCAAAAGCTGTCCCCTGGGGCAGTAGGGAAGGGGTGGATGGTGAGTTCAGTTTGGGACCTGCAGAGTGTGAGCAGCCTGCAGCCCAGGAAAGGGGGCTGGAGGCTCTACCATACCAATAAAAATTTCGCCTCTTACGAAGTATCCACACTAAGTACGATGATCACTTTTATGTGTATTACTCACACTTGTTGTGAGCCTGCTTATTCCTACCCAACATCCATCTCCCAGCAACTCAGTGGATTTCCGGGTTTTTATTGGCTAAACCCTCCCACAACAGTACCTGCTGAGTCAGCAGGAATGTTAGGAGGCTTCCCACTCTAGGGATACTCCATGATTTGGAAGCTGGCTGGAGTGCTTCATGCCTTCACACAAGCAGGATATAGAAACCTTTTAAGCTTGTCATCCTAATAAACGTGCCTGTGAGTAAAAACATTTGTCTTTATTTCCTGAATTCTATAATTTTTAAATTGCTGGTGAACTCTTTTATAAAAAATAGATTGAAAGAAAGAATAGGTGATATCAGGGCTGCCATGAACACCAAACCAATTCCTTGCAGAATGTCCACATTGGTCTTTGCTGAGCATTTGGGCAAAGGAAGTTGGGATTGAGATAAATTGTGGACTTTGTTTTTTTCCAGTTGAACCAGATTTTTTTTCTCCCCATTTTTGGTTGTAGTCAAGTCTGATATAACTTGCCACCGTGTTATGTTGCACTGAAATTTACCCTAAAGTTGTATTCCTTTTAAATGGAAGTAATGGTGTTTTCTACTTGAGGACAGCTGATATTCACTAGAGTTGTGTAGGTGTATATGATCTAAAGGGGGAGGACTCTTTCACCCTGTCTCCTGTGCACTTAAATGATCTCATTGCAACATGCCAGAACAGATCTCACAGCAATCAGGCACATGGTACATGCAATAATCTTGTAAATTGTTGCTTAGCCTACTTCTGCTGGTTGAAAGTATTATCCATGTTCCTTGGTAATCCTAGGTTCTCAGTTTAGTTTTCATGTGTTATTATCATAGGTTACAGAGTACACAGATAGTAATTGAGGATTATATATAGCTAAGTGCTGTAGAAATATATGTGTTAACTAAAGTTAACCTGGTTGGGAAAATGGACAGTCAATTAAGTTTGAGTGATTAATAGATAATATGCCTGGCTCTGGGAAAATAAAATTTCAACTATTTATTAGCTAAAATTGAAAACTGACATTATGACTTTAATATATTTTGCATTGTGAGTTTACTAAATATATAACTGGCTATATAAGAAAAGCCCTCATATAATTTTTTTTTTCCTGTGAGCTAGGTAGGCATGGTGTCTCATGCCTATAATTCCAGTGACTTGGGAAGCAGAAGTAGGAGGACTGCAGGTTGGAGGCCAGAGGCAGCCTATGTACCTTAGCAAGACCCTGTCTCAAAATAAAAAAAAATAAAAAAGAAGCTGGGTGTGTGGCTCCGTGGTAGAGCCTACCATGTGTGAAGCCTTGGGTTCAACCCCTAGGACTTCAAACAAACAAACAAACAAACAAACAAGTTATCTTCTATTTTATAGATAAGGGAAACTGAGATATTAGAATGCTTAGTCATGTTGCTCAAGGTCAATGGCTGGCAAATAGTGAAATTAGAATTGCACCAAGGCTGTCTGGCTTCAGATTTTATGTTCTTAATCACTACACATTAACCTATAATGTTGCTGATTATTTTTTTTCAAGAGAAAATATATAATTTGGTTTATTTCAACCAGTCTTTGTTGTGCACCTATTATTTGCCTTATACTGTGTTAAGAAATTTAGGGCATGCAAGGAGAAGCAGGTCACAGGGTACTCTCAGGTGTCTTAGCATCTACTGGGGTTCACAGGGTACATAGGACTCAAATACAAGGTAGAGGAGGAGGAGGACAGACATTGCAGGTTAGGGAACAGCAGCAATACATGCCTGTTGTCCTTGTTAGGTGCCATCAGGTTGGGTCCAACTCATTGTGACCCTATGTATAGCAAATCAAAACACTCCACAATTCTGTGCCAGCCACATGATCTTATTTATGTTTAAGCCCATTGTTGCAAACACTGTGTCAGTCCATCTAGTTGATAGTAAATACCTAGAAGTAGAAAAGAACAAATTGTTGTTAGGAAGCAGTGAATACAGCATTGGGTCTTTAGCAGAATCATGTAAGATTGAAGCTGGCTGTAGAGAGTCTTGACTCCCAAGATGAAGAGTTTGAATCTAATTAAGTAGACCACTGAGAGCCAGGGGAAGACAATTTTTTAAAGCAGGGAAGTTACCTCATTGATCCTCTCATTTGTAAAGAAGGCTAATGCTATTATCATATTGATTGAGTGTTTAAGGAATAAATTAAATAATACATTAAAATGTTTAATGCAGTGTCTGGAACATAGTAAGTACTCAATAAATGGTTTCAGTGTGACAGTATTCATTAATTAAACCAAAGGAAGCTGGAGTTCTTTTCTAGTCATTTACAGATGGTCTCTTTCTCCCCCATGGGGTGACCTAAGGGTAAATTTGAGAGTATAGCTTTCCAGTCTCTCATGCCCGGAAAGTCTTCTGCCTTGTCATGGTCTTCACCATAACTTTTGAAGCCAGTGGAGGATTATTAGGAAGGACTGCTGCTCCTCATCCTTGCTCTGCTGGAGCCTTGTGACACCAGTGGGCAGCTGTGTCTACATCTCAAGTTCCTTCTGCCATGTTGCCTATGTGTGGATGGGATCATCACAACTCCCCAGCAGGATCTGTTTCTCAGAGGGTGCTGAAGAGTTTCTCTACCAGCCTGAGTACTGAATTCTTCTCCATTCTATATTTCTCATCAATACCTGTGATTTATATAAGGAGATGAAATTTAAATACCCTTGGGAATTTTAGCTGGAGAATAGGATGTAACAGAACAGCTTGTGATCCTGGTTATCAGTGTCACTGAGAGGAAATTTGGCTTCTTGGTTGGTGTGTTGGGAAAATGTTTGTAAAAAAAGAAGAAAGCAGAAAGAAAGGGATATTGCATGAGAGGATAATTCTCACTGATCTCAAGAGTGTTTTGTTTTTTAAGTGTGTAGATTTATTGGATAGAGAAGGACCAATCACTTATAAGGTGGAAACTATCACCTCAAGCAGTCTCCTTCCCGGTTTCCTCAGTTATTTTCCATCCATGAGTATCTGGCTATGAGTATCCTCTCACGCAAAAGGGTTTTCTGCTCCTAAAGACATAGATTTGAATGAAGAGGAAGAATAGAGAAAATGATTTATTAAGCAAAATATTGAATACAATTTTATGGGTAGGAGTATCACGAGATCTGACGTTCTCATCAGATCTTGGAAGCTAGGCAGGGTTGGGCCTAGTTAGTACTTGGATGGGAGACTGCCTGGGAATACCAGGTGCTATAGCCTTGGGAGAAGGACCCTGTAACCTACTCCCCACCAAAAACAATCAGCCATTAAAAACCCTATGAATAGTAGAGAAGCTCTGACAATAGTGTTTTGTCTGTTGTATGTAGGGTTGCTTTGAGTGGGATACAGACTCAATGGCACCTAACAACAACAACAATGACAATGCCTAGCACATACCTACCATGTGCCAGGCATGTGACTGTTAATAACTTATTTGATATAGGAGCACTGTGAGATACTTTAACCCCTACTGATACACAATTACAAACTGAGCCTCAGAGAAGCTGTATGACTTGCCTAAATTCACAGTCAGTTAGTGAGTAGATCTGGGATTTTCAACTTGAGTCTTCTGATTGCTTTTCTCATCTCACTCTCTATCCCTCCCACAGTGAAAAGCATCTTGGCACTGAGCAGAATATACAAACTATACTCAATACAACATCACAAGGTATTTGTTTTGTTTAGTATATGTTAATGCATAAAACAGGAGTTTCCTATTCGTTCCAGTCCCAGCTCCTAGCTCACTCTAATTTCTATTTCCAACCTGTATGCAGTTCTCTTTCATTTTGGTGTCTTCTGATCACTAAAATAATACGTGTTGGAGTAACACTTAAAAATACTAACTTTTGAGTTTCCTGAATACTGTCTTAGGAATTCTATTATTTTTTTCTCTTTCACTCCTTCCTGAATAGAGAGCTTTGAATTTTGTTTTGAGCTCTTTGTGACAATTTCTGTCGAATTCTGTCATTTCTAACTGTTCTCAAAATTCTTTATGCTTCTGGACTTCAATTGCTCTGAAAATCTTGAGTTTCTTCACATCTTCACCTCACAATACTATTGACCTACTTGTTGTTAGGTGCCATCGAGTATGGACTGACTCAAAGTGACCCTAAGTACAGCAGCATGAAACACTACCCAACGCTGTGCCATGCACACAATCTTTTTATGTTTGAGCCCATTGTTGTAGTCACTAGGTTTCTTCTCATTTTGAGTTGTGCCACATCAGCAAAAGGAGGCCCCAGGGGCTTTACTCATTAAGGTTGAACTCTACTTTGAGGAAATGACTCTTCACAGTAGTTTCTTGGATGTTTTCCAGCTGGGGGCTCATTGTCAAAAACTATATTTGACAGTGCTTCTCTGCTATTCATAGGGTTTTCAATGGCCTAATTGTTTTGGGAGTGGGCTGCTAGGTTGTCCTCCCTAGTCTGTCTTAGTCTGGAAGCTCAGCTGAAACCTGTCCACCATGAGTGGCCTGGCTGGTATTCAAAATGCTGATGGCATAGATTTCAGCATCACAGCAACACACAACCCCTTCAGCACAACAAACTGACAGACACGAGCTGGTATTAACCCACTAGGAGTGCAAGTCATGTCTTTTGAACAAGTGAATGCTATTTTACAGATAACATGATTATAGTTCTTTAGCCCCATTCAGACCAAGTTTCCCCTGATCTTTTTGGGAAAGATTTGATTGATCTTGTCTAACAAAATTAAATGGTTTCTTTCTTTTTCTTTTTTTGCAGTACTGGGGGTTGAACCCAGGGCCTCACACATACTGTGCAAGTGCTCTACTACAGAGATGTACCCCTGTCCCCTTTTTAATTTTTTTTTTTTTTTTTAGTCAGGGTTTCATTAACTTATGTAGGCTTCCACTAGCCTTGAACTCATGATCCTTCTGCCTGAGCTTCCCAAGTTGCTGGGATTACAGGTGTGTGCTACTACAGCCAGGTAATTAAATATTATATTAAAAATTAAGAAAGAAGAAGTCTTGAAATTTTGTGTGTTAACTATTAGCCCATTAAAAAGCCAGGAATTTTGATTTTTAGAGTCATGTATAAATCATGTTTCTATGTCTTGTATTTGTGATACAAGGACAAAGAGGAAAACAGAAATGTGCTTAGAAATGAACAGGTCCTATATATGCAGTAAATCTTGTTGCTTTGGATTAGTTTATATCAACCCCACAAAAATGATTTTATTTAATTCTCTAATCCTATCTTACCCCAAACATTCCTTCCTCAGTTGATGTGATGATTCACATTTTCTCCCTTCAAAATTTCTCAAAATCTCTTTGTGTCCTTGGGCTTTTAAAAATAGTTTTGTAAGTTGGGCATGTGGCACACTCCTGGGATCCCATTGGTTTGGGAGACTGAGGCAGAAGGATCACAAATTTGAGGCCAGAGGCAGCCTGTAAAACTTAGCAAGACCATGTCTCAAAATAAAAAATAAAAATAAGAAAGGGACTGGGGGTGTGGCTCAGTTGTGGAGCCCTTGCCTATCCTGGGCAAGGCCCTGGGCTCAACTAGTTGGTACTGAAAAGAAAACCAACACTAATTTTGCCTATTGGCATTTAATTGAATAACCACGATGAAAGCTGTTTTTTTACATCAGAATTATGGTTTGAAGGACGTCAGTAATCAACAGAGGGTCTCCTTGGCACAGTCCACTTCCCATTAGAGCCTTTTGGTAGTAAAGTTGGAACTTTATTAACTGCAGATCTCAGTGCTGCTGAGCAATCTTTCTAGTTTCTCATCCAGATTCTATCTGGCCCAAAGTGTGATTCTGTGGCTGCTGCCTCCAAAGCTCAGAGACATTTTCCCCCACAATCAGCTGCAGTGACTAACCAAAAGGAGCAAGTGGAAAGTCTTGAGCAAATGGTTCACTAAATGATCTGAAATTTTTAAAGGCAATGAAACAGGATCCAGCCAGGAGATAGGTACCACACACATTATTTGGACTGAATGAATTTTGTATGAAGAAATTTTAAACGAAGTTGCTAGCTAGGTAAGAGAAAAGGTTAAAAGAGGAAACTAAGGTATCACAAAAGCAGGAATGGCGGAAAGCCTTAGTTTTAAAGGCAAGAGAGAAGAAATGCAATTTTATAATCTTAGGAGTTACCTCGCTGGTGCTGGTGATTGAAGGTGACCGAATGGAGCTGGTTCCTCAGGAGATGAGAAAACTGCAAATTGAATTCCGGTGCCGCCATGCTGGAATTTAACAGCGTCCCAGGGCTGATAGTCCTGGCATTCACTGGCATATGGTCAAGCAGAAAGAAGTAAAAAATGACCAATTCCTTCCTCCTCTCTTCCAGCTGTACAGTTTTCCTCTCTCGCCCTCTAGTGGTCAAGCCTCACAGAGCCGCTGGCAGAGTTTGACTTACAGCCACCCTATGTACAACAGAAGGAAACACTCCCCGACACTGTGCCATGCCCAGCACTATGTCAGTCTGCTATTCATAGGGTTTTCAATGGCTGATTGTTTCAGGAGTAGGCTGCCAGGCCTTCCTCCCATTTTTTGCGGCACTGAGAGTCAAACTCATGGCCTTAGTGCAGAGCAGCCTTCTACCAACTGAACTAACCCCCCGCTGGCCGAGTAGGAATGGGGTTTGCTGTGCGACATCAATTATCAGCATCCAAAGCTCTGCACAGAAAGGAGGGTGGAACTGAGAACAGGAAATTGACAACTGACACAAAGACCAATTTATTCTGAAGCCCGCAGCTTCTGATCACACCCATAGTTCAATGTGCTGAATCTCCCCGTACCATTGCTTCACTTCTGGTTCCTTAATTTTATTTTCTCTTCCTGAGTTTGGGGGTCAGATTTGGATTGGTATTTCGGTTTTTACTTATGAGCATGTGACTATAAGCAAACTAACGTCTTTATGGTTTGATTTCCAGGTCTATGAAACCAAGGTAAAAGAATCTTTTTCACAGGAACGATGTATTAAATAAAATTAGGTCTGTGTGAAGTTAATTTATCCTGTGGACAGCATATGTTCTGGACAAAAGGAGAAAAGAGAAAAATAAAACATACAAGGAGGAAAGTAGTCATAGTTCCTACAGTTCTTGCTTTCATAATCAGTCGTGAGGATACAGTTGGTATTTAAAGTTCTCTTCTTCCAACACTGTTTCAAGTTCTCTTTACTTTCAGTTAGGACTTCAGCTGGTTTGTTTTTAACCTGGTGGAGTGATTTAAATCTTCATTCTGGAAGAGTTTGAATCCATATCGGCCATGCCTTTTTTGGTGTTAGTTTTCCATTAACTTTTACCAAGTATAATTTAATACTCTGGGTTCCAGATACAGTCTCCTTTCTTCCCATTGTGTGGCAGCAACCCAAAGTTCTTCTTGGGTTTCAGGATCAATTACAAAACCCAGTGGAATAACCCCCTTCTTTCTCTGTAGTTTGCAGAAGAGACCAAAATAGCTAGGTGGTGGTCTCAACTTCTAATTCATTGTTTTAACTCCTGGTAGAAGCATTTTAGGCACCAAGATCTCTAGATTAACAGAACTCAAAGTAGTGGAGCAAGAAGCAAGAAAAAAATCTGCAACTATATTATTAGGTTTAATAATGAAAGAAGTTGCTCTCTGTTCTCCTTTCACTTCTGACTGTGGGAAGAGTTTCATATATGGATCTCAGATTCAAAGCATATTCTGCACCCTGTAAAGAACCATATCTTTTCATTGTATCACCTTCTAACTGATGCCATAAAAATCTTCCAGAATTTATAGGACCTCTTTGTTAAACTAGCTACAGATTCATGTGTTAAGATTAGTTAATTGCACAGGTATTGGTATTGCTGTATTTCTTTTGCTATGAAATGATTTATTTGATCAGAATAGATGTTCTGTAGGATAACACGATGGAGAAGAAAGCCTTGCTTAAGCCTAGGGATGGTGGTGCTTGTTGTTGTTAGGTGCCATCGAGTAGTGTCTGACTTATAGTGACCCTCATAGGGTTTTCAATGGCTGGTTGCTTTGGGATTGCGGGAGTAGACTGCCACCTTCTTCTCCCATTTTTGTGGTGCTGAAAATTGAATCTGGGGCCTCAGAGACTGCAGAGTGGTGCTCTACCAATTGAGCTGAATCCCAGCACAGGATTGTGGTACAGGCAATGCATAACCATATCCAGATGTTTTTTCTGGGTAAGTCAAATCTCTGCTCCTTTTTCATGGAAGATATTGAATGTAATCAGTTTACCAGTAGCTATGTAGGTGGTCCACCCAGGGGATAGAGCCAAATCCGGAGCTCATTGCTAAAGAGTGCTTTTGGTAGTTTAGGTGCTCATTAGAAAGATATATGGGTCAAATTGGGGAGGGGGAACCTATGCTGTGGAGTCTATACAACACCTCTCTCACTGCCAACATAGTCACTTTATACATGGTCCATTGAGCAAGCACTCATATAGCTGGAGAAAGGGGCTGAATGATATACATAGTACATGCTATTTTGCCTGCTAGATTGTTGAAATCCTCCTATGCTTTGGGTATCCTTTGGTAAACATTTACCTGGGACAAATGTGTCTTCATACTTTGTGCCCACTATGAGAGATAACCATTTATAAATTTCTTCTTAGACCTCCTTGTCACCAATGTTCTAATCCTGTTCCCAGTCTCTGGTTGTCCAGCTAAGTCACTTTGAATCACTGTGGACTTGTATTCTGGGCATCTTTTACTACAGACAATGTGAACAGGTGAAGTGCCATTTGAAGTTCTGTATACTGAGAGGATTTCTTTTCACCACTGTTCTTTAGGGCCATTCTTGAATGGATTTTTAATGATGAAGCTATCTATTTTCAGTTGTGCCTGTATATAATTTGGAACTGTCTGTAAACCATATACTTTTCCTTAACGAAATGCTCATAAAGAATTACCCATGAAGCCAAATATGTGGATTAAGGAAGAAGAGACAATATAGTAGGGATTGGTTTCAAAAAAGTCTGGACCACCTAACCAAAGGTGTGTAAGACCTCTGTAATCAAAACTTAAAACCACTGATAAAAGAAATTGAGGGATTCATTAGAAGGTGGAAATGCAAACCATGTTCATAGATCAGCAGAATAAATAATATTGTGAAAATGGCCATATTATCAAAAGACCTGCAAAGGAAACAATAGAGTGAAAAGGGAGCTTACAGGTAAGGAGAAAAGTCTTTTCTGGCTATTCATCTGACAGGGGATTAATATCCAGAATATACAAAGCACTCAAAAAATGAAATGCCAAAAATAATGCAATCAGTAAGTGGGCACATGAACTGAACAAACCATTTTCAAACAAAGAAATATAAATGGCCAATAAATATGTGAAAAAGTTCAACATAACCATCAGAGAAATGTAAATCAAAACTCCATTGAGATTCCATCTCATCCCCATCAGAATGGCTATCATCAAGAAAACAAAACACGGCAAATATTGGTGAGGATGGGGTGGGGAGAAAGGAACATTTATACACTCTAGATAAGAATATAAATTAATTCAGCCATGATGGAAATAAGTATGGAGGTTCCTCAAAAAACTAAAAGTAGAACTAACATATGATCCAGCTATACCACCTGTGGGTATATGCCTGCAGAAATCAAATGCAGCATACACTAGAGATACTTGCATACCCATGTTTATTGTGACACTGTTCGTAATAGCCATGGAATCAGCCTAGGTGCCCAGCAGTGAAGGACTAGATAAAGAAAGTGTGGCATATATACATAGTAGAGTACTCATTACAAAGAATGAAACCATGTTGTTTGCAGGAAAAGGATGCAACTGGATATTATTATTAAGCAAAATAAGCTGGACTCAAAAAGACAAGTATTACATGTTTTCTCTCATTCAGGGTCTAAAAATAAAATGACTTGAAAGTAGACAGGAGACTCTTAGGAAATAGGAAGAGGACTAGCAGGAGGGGGGTTAAATATAGGTAATGGGAGAAGCATAAATATAATCAAAGTATCTTATGTACATGGATGAAGATGTCATAATGAAATCCACTATTTTGTAAAATTAATACACACTAATAAAAAACAGTTTGGGCCACTGCTAATTCAACTTACTTGTATCATTTTGGTAAGCTCAAACCTCATCTCTCATATAAGATTTCCACTTTAATATACTACTTCTGTGCACCCCCAATGTTATGGCTTTGTGGGCCAGATAACACCCAGTTCATCATGAGAGGCTCAGGGTGTATGGTTGCTCAGTCCCTCCCAGGAGGTCTTGCCTATCAGCCAGCCAGAAATAGCTTATCAGAAGGAGAGTATTTTCAGAAGAGGGTATTGATTTTCTCTAAAATTGTATGTCTGTAATTCTTTTTTTGTGTGTGTGTGGTACTGGGGGTTGAATCCAGGGCCTCACGCTTGCATCTTTGCAAGTGCTGGACCACTGAGCTGCTGCCTCCAGCCCATTTTTTTTTTTTAACTTTTTGAGACAAGTTTTCACTAAATTACACAGACTGCCTCTGGTCTTGAACTTGCGATCCTCCTGCCTCTGCCTCCGCAGCTGCTGGGATTACAGGCATGCGCCACCACGCCCGGCTCTTGTCTGTAATTCTTCTATTGAGCATCTTTTAATCCAGGCGTTACTGGATCTCCTGGCTTATAAGGCTTCAAGCATCACTGGATGGGCACCATTACCAGTATTTCAAAGCTCAGTACAGAAGGGAAGGCAGAGAGCATCATTTAAAATGGTTTTGATTTTCCCACTGACCCACAGATGCCCTGCCCCTGTCTCTTTCCTGGGTGCTGTGCATAGGGGCCATGAACCTGCCCCTATGCAGGCTTTTTGCTAGATTTCTAGGATGCTCAGCTTCACTTGGCAGAATTTCAGCCCCATGCCCTCTAAGCCCTGGTATCATATCCTTGAATATGTTATGCTGCATGACATTTCAGATGCAATTAGAGTTACTAATCAGTTGAGATAGGGAGAGTTTTCTGGGTGACCCAAGTGGGACCAATCTAATCATATGAACCCTTCAAAAGCAGAGCCTTTTCCCCAACCAAGAATAAGGAGGAAGTTAGGAAGATACTGCCCACGGACAAGCCAGAGAGAGATTCATAGTGTTAAAAGAACTTGACCTGCTATTGGTGGTTTAAAGATGGAAAAGGCTTTGTGAACACATGAGAGGGAAATGAATCCTACCAATACTCAGCAAGCTAAGAAAAACACCTGAGCCCCAGATAAGAATTATTCAACTAACTTTCAAGTATGAACCTGTACAATTACATTTAGTGTTTAATTTAGGCCAATATCAGTTCTGTAGCTATAGGAAATAAATGATGTTCTGAACTTCCATTAAGTCTTTTATGGACCTCTGATTATGACTTGACTTCAGACATTATGATCTTGAGTTTGTTATTTTCCTAACAAAAGCACTGCAGCACCATTAGAAGAAGACATTCTCAGCAAGCCCTTTTAAGAACCCTTTTAAAAACTCTGACTGTCATCAGAGTTAAGAGCAGCAGCCATTTGGGCTGCCCAGACATTTACTTCAGTAAGTACTTTATTAAAAATCTATCAAGCCAGGCATGGTGGCACATGCCTATAATCCCAGAATTTGGGAGGCAGAGGCAGAAGATATGACAGTTTGAGGCCAGCCTGGGTTACATAGTGAGATCTTGTCTCCAAATTAAAGAAAAAAATCAACCAAGGTAGTATTTATGATGTTAGGGTATTTAATGCATCCCATTTCCTATTAATAAGGAGTTTAACATTGTGTTAAAGCTCAGACACTCTACCAAAGAAACCAAGAGGTCGTATCTTTGAAGGTCTATTTTCTGGAACCAATGCTGCTACCAACTTTTGTATCAGTTAGGGTCCAGTGAGGAGAAAAACATATGCCATTTATTTGAACACAGAGAAATTAAAGACTGACCAGGCCAGGCATGGTGGTGCACACGTGTACTCCCAACACTCAGAAAATTGAGGCAGGAGAATAAAGAGTTTGAGGCCAGCCTGAGCTACATAGGAAAACCCTATCTCTAAAATGACAAAAAAATATTTAGCCAGGTGCAGTAGCACACCTGTCATCCCAGCAACTTGGGAGGTGGAGGCAGGAGGATCACAAGTTTGAGGGCAGAGGCAGCTTGCATAGCTTAGCAAGTTCATATCTCAAAAATAAATAAATAAATAAATAAAAATAAATGATTTTAAAAGGCAGGGGATGCAGCTCAGTGGTATAGTACTTAAAAAACATACAAATATGAGGCACTGGGTTCAACCCCCAAAGTACTATAAAAATAAAATAGTAAAGGAAGGGTTCTACAGAGCTGGCCATTGCATATCTTCTTGGCATTTTCTGATGTCCCTGTACTTAGTCCCAATGGAGCTGGAACTCAGAACTCTGAGGATGGGATGCTGGATGGCTTGAGCAAAGCCTACCGTGGAGCAGCTACCAAAGCAGCAATGTGGTTGGCAGAGTGTCACCATCAGCCTTACAACACTGAGCATAGAAGGGAGGAGATGGAGTTGGGAGTCTATAACTTTACCTGCATAGAGCAACTTACTCTGAAATCCATAATTTTCAAAGTAGCCATTTTTAAATCTTAAGAACTTTGCCATGTTTTATTTCTAGTTTCTTCCTTCTCTTTTCATGAATTTTGAAGTCAAAGGGAATTGGGTTCAGATTTCTTTTTGTTTGTTTGGTGAATCTCTTTTAGACTTATTTTCTCCACCTATGAGCCAGGATAACAATATCTATTTCACGGGATTGGTAGTGTTACATGAAAGTTTTCATGAAGCACTAATGCTAAATGTTACCATGTGGCATGGTACATGGTACTCAACAAGACCAGACTGGTTCTCATCAGTCCCATCTTGCATATCTTCCTCATCACTCCTCTTCTCTTTTCTGCTTTTCTAACCTTTTTCATTATGTCTTCTCTCTTTCTCCTCTTATTTTGTTCTTTTATTCTCCTTTTCATTCTACCTCATCCCTTAATATCTTAAACCACCCCACATCCTTTTGTTGTCCATTGACTCTCCCATGATTAATGAGCCTCAATTAAATATATGCTCCCACATTTGCTTCAGAATTTGAAACTTATGTCCTTTGGCCATCACCAAACTATTTATGCTCCTCAAATATTTCTAGGTATCATATGTAGGAAGTTGCCATTTTCAAGAGCTTGCTGCAATCCATTGCAATAGTTATCAATGCTATAGGTTTCAAGTTTTGGAAGATTCAATGAATATTGGCTTAATCAAATAGAATTTATTCTTCTCAAAGATAGCCAGCTGCTAGCATTGATTCAGATGCTCAACTATGGCAGGATCAGTGTGTCTTCCATTCTAATGGAATTTTGTAGCTCCAAGCATCAGATCTGTATCTCAAGTGAGATGAGTTGGGGTGAAGAAGAGGTGGGAGCACCAAAAATGAGTATTCCTCTTATTTCAAAAGGAATTCTTTCCCAGAAACCGAGCAGACTGCTATTTAGGTTTCACTGGACAGTACTATGCCTTTCTATTCTTGTATACATTTTTTTAATTCATAAGCTTGTATTCCAGAGGTGAACCAAGGCATCTTCAGGGCACAGGAGGCAGGGCACTTTGATAGCTTTTTAATTATTTTCATAGTTTTCCCTTTTACAGAAAGTCATATAGTTGAAATAATTTAGTAGATAACATTTTCAGATTGTCTTCTTTCACTTAGCAATATACATGAAGATTCCCTCATGTGTTTTCATACTTAAATAGCTCATTTATTTCATCACTGAATAATATCCCATTGAATAGATGCCATAGACTTAATGTATCCATTCACCCATTAAAGGACCTCTTGGTTGCTTTCAATGTTTGGCAATTACAAATAAATAAAGTTGCTATAAACATTCACGTGTAGGTTTTTGTGTGGACATAATTTTCAGCTCATTTTGGGTAAATACTCAGGAGCATAATTTCTGGATTGTACAGAAAGAGTACATTTAGTTTTTTCATAAAGTATCAAACTGTTTTCCAAAGTGGCTATACCATTTTCCATTCCAATCAACAATGAATGGGGTTTCCTGTTGCTCTGCATTCTGTCCAGCATTTGTGGTTGTCAGTGCTTTGGATTTAGCTATGCTAGTTGTAGCATTGGTTCCTGATCATATGCAACCTCATGAAATGATTGGTCTCTGACTAATTCTTTTTGGTATGACGACTCTCTGTATTCCTTCCATAGTCTTTTGATGTTTCCTGCATCATTTAATATTTTCCCTGTAGAATCCTTCACTATTGCCACTTGAGACTTGAATTTTTTCTTCAATTCCTTAAGCTTGAGAAAAACAGAGCATGTTTTTCTGTTTTGGTTTTCTATCTCCAGCTCTTTGCACATGCCATTAAAATATTCGATTTTGACTTCTTGTGCTGCCCTTTGAAATCTTGTTTGGTTCCTTAACTTTGTCATGTATTCATGTTACTTTAGCTGCTTGTCATTCAACGGCAGATTTCAGAGTCTCTTTTGACATGTAATTTGGTCTCTTCTTTTTTTTTCCTGTCTTTTCAATAACCTTTTGCTTCCTCATGAATGATGTTTTCAATATCATGCCACAGCTTCTCTGGTCTTTGATCATTAGTGTCTAACACATCAAACCTCTTCTTGAGGTGTTCTCTGAACTCAGATGGGATATATTCAAGGTCATACCTTGGCTCTCCTACACTAGTTCTAATTTTCTTCAGTTTCAGTTTGAACCTGCATGTGAGCAGTTGATGATGTGATTCACAATCAGTACCTGGTCTTGTTCTGAGGTTTGATATTGAACTTTTCCTTTGTCTCTTCACAAATGTAGTCAGTTTGTTTCTTGTATGTTCCATCCAGTGAATTCTATGTATATAGCTGCTGTTTGTGTGGGTGAAAAATGTATTTGCAAGGAAAAGGTCGTTGATCTGACTAAATTCTATCATGTGATCTCCAGCATCGTTTCTGTTATCAAGGCCATATTTTCCAACTACTGAGCCTTCTTCTTTGTTTTCAACTTTTGCATTCCAATCACCAGTAATTATCAGTATATGCTGATTGCATATCAGTGAAACACAAGGCTCCAGGAATTGATGGAATACTAATAGAGATTTTCAACAAACAGATGCAGCACTGGAGGTACTCACTTCCTTATGCCATGGGATTTGGAAAACAGCTACCTGACCAAGTGACTGGAAGAGATCCATATTTGTGCCTATTCCCAAGAAAGGGGATCCAACCAAATGTGGAAATTGTGGAATGATATCATAAATAGTATATGCAAGCAAAAACTTGCAAAGATCATTCAAAAGTGACTGCAATAGTATGTAGACAGGGAACAGCCAGAAAATAAAGCTAGGTTCAGAAGAGGATATGGAATCAGGGACATCATTGCTGATGTCAGATGGATATCAGCCAAAAGCGGAGAATACCAGAAATTTGTCTATCTATGTTTTATCCATTATGCAAAGACATTTGACTGTGTGGATCATAACAAATTATGGATAACACTGTGAAGAATGGAAATACCAGAGCACTTAATTGTACTCATGAGGAATCTGTACATGGACCCAGAGGCAGTCGTTCGACCAGAACAAGGAAATACTCCCTGGTTTAAAGTCAAGAAAGGTGTGTATCAGGGCTGTATCCTTTCACCATACCTCTTCAGTCTCTGGGCTGAGCAAATAATCCAAGAAGCTGGACTTCATGAAGAAGAATGTGGCATCATGATTGGAGGAAGACTCATTAACAACCTGCATTATGCGGTGACACAACTCTGCTTGCTAAAAGTGAAGAGGATTTGAAACATTCACTGATGAAGATCAAGGAACACAGTCTTCAGTATGGATTATGCCTCAACATCAAGAAAACAAAAATCTTTACAACTGGATGAATAAACAGCTTCATGATAAATGCAGAAAAGATTGACATTGTCTAAGATTTTGCTTTAGTTGATTCTATAACCAACACCTGTGGAAGCAGCAGTCAAGAAATCAAAAGATGCATTGCATTGGGAAAAGCTGTTGTAAAAGACCTCTTTAAAGCGTTGAAAGGTACAGAAGTCACATTGAAGACAAAAAGGTGCCTGACTCATGCCATGGTATTTTCAGCCACATCATATGGTTGTGAAAGCTGGACATTGAATAAGGAAGACAGGAAAAGAATTGGTGCTTTTGAATTATGGTACTGGAGACAAATATTGGATATACCATGGACTTCAAAAAGAACCAATGGATCTGTCCTAGAGGAAATGGCAACCAGAGTACTTCTTGGAAGCAAGGATGGCTAGACTGCATCTTATGTATTTTGGACATGTAGTCAGCACAGACCAATCACTGGAGAAGGACATCATTTTTGGGAGAGTGGCTGGTCAACAAGAAAGAAATGGAAGACCCTCAACTAGATGGATTGATAGAGTGACTGCAACAATGGATTTAAACTTAAATAAGATCTTGTGCTTGGCATAGAATCAGCAAGTGTTTTGTTCTGTTAGACATAGTGTTGCTACTATTTAGAACTGACTTGACAACACCTAACAACAACAACAGTAGGTATGTAGGTTGGATTCTTTATACTTACCCTTTTCTTTCCATTTGGAATGACCTTCAAAGCCCATCTCAAAGATTCTCTCCCTTCTCAAGTTTTCCTTGATGCTGCCTCCTTCATACAGCTCCTTCTAGTCCCAAAGTGAAATAACCTCTTCCTTTTTTTGAATTGTATTTCTAGACTATCTTCTTCTTTGGGCTGCAGTTTAGCTCAGTTGGTACAGTTTTGCTCTGCACTCTCTGAGGACCCAAATTCCATCCCCAGCACGGCAAAAATAGGAGAAAGATATGGCAATCCACTCCCGAAGCAATCCTGAAACAATCAGCCACTGAAAACCCTCTGAGGGTTGCTATGAGTCGGACCCTGACTCAACGGTACCTAACAACAACAATTCTCCATTTATAATGAAGTTGTTTACTCATCTAGTTGTAAAGATTTTTGTTTTCTTGATGTTGAGGCTTAATCCATACTGAAGACTGTGTTTCTTGATCTTCATCAGTAAATGTTTCAAATCCTCTTCACTTTTAGCAAGCAGAGTTGTGTCACCACATAATGCAGGTTGTTTATGAGTCTTCCTCCAATCATGATTCTTCTCTGCAGTCAACAGACTCAAGATATTGGTTTCCACTGCAGCAACAATCCAAACCTCTTGACAATTCCTCCCAGCACATAAGCATCACTTTCTCATGATACCTTTACTCTGTCAGCTCTTAGGCTCTTTTGTTTTCTCATGAGTTAACTCATACAAAACCTCCCAAGTCCTTCAAGGATTATGTGAGTTTTTTAGCTTAATGAAGAAGGATCATGTAGCAAAATCCGTGACCTCCCAACTTCATTAGTTCTTTTTTATCTCTTTAAATTTATTCTCTTTCTAGATAAAATTATAGTTCTCTCTCATGTGTAATTGTTTCGTATTCTTGTAGGATTTTGGGGATGTCAACATTACTGTTTTAGGCTTTTGGGGCTACATGTCCTGCAGAGATATATTCTGTTGTAAGTTGGCCTATCAAGGCATATTGGCCACAAAGGCATTTATCTCCCCAAGGGGAGTCTTCTGTGAGATGATAAGAGAATATACATTATCTTGTTATAGTTTATGCTGTTATTTTCACACGTATTTTTTTCTTTCTGCATAGTGATGGCCTCAGGGATAATATTTAACTCTTCATTTTTCTCATCTCCATCATCCCTACTTTCTTTCTTTCTTTTTTTTTTTTTGTGGTACTGGGGGTTGAACCCAGGGTCTCGTGCCTGCATGCTTTGCAAGTGCTGGACCACTGAGCTGTGCCCTCAGCCCATTTTTTTTTACTTTTTGAGACAGGGTCTTGCTAAGTTACGCAGACTGCCTCTGGTCTCGAACTTGCGATCCTCCCACCTCCGCCTCCCAAGCCGCTGGGATTACAGGCATGCGCCACCACGCCCGGCACTCATCATCCCTAATTTCAAAGTGATAATCAATATATTTTTATTTAATGTATAAATGATGAATTTTGCATGACTTCAGTACCTTTAAGACTGAAACAAGTTCTTGAATTATAAGCAGTTACACCACTAAATGTACAAGTAGAAACACAGTCCGTGGTTTCTTTGCCCAGTACATAATGTTTATTAAGAATCATCAGAAGATACAATACCACAGATATAATTGAATTGAAACAGCCAACAGGCAAGATCATTATGATCTAAAAAAGAAAAAGAAAAAGAAAAAAGATGGATCAGATGTTGAAATGTGGCAAGGTAAGAGGCTGGAGATTGGGAGCGTAGCTTCCTTTCTCTCTGATGACATCTGATTGGCTATACTCCGGTGCCTTTGATGTTGGAAAAATTTTTAGACAAAAGATAAAAAGCCCAAAGCAGGGAGGAAAACAAAACTGTTGACAGTTCTTAAGTAAAAATTCCACATATTGGCAATTCTCAATCCTGCACAAGTAGCAGAAATTGTATATCCAAAGCAATTTGATGATCAGAGGATTGGGCTCCCAGCTTTTCAAGGCCCACCATAGAGGGTCAAGATATTCATTATCCAGTGGAATCATATAGAGCTGTGATGTTGATATACTCAGAAGCTCCCATAATAGAAAATGACATAGAAGTCTAGGGACTTGTTAGTGGTCCACAGGTGGTCAACAAGATGGACAGTTCAGAGATACTGTGTTCTGGGCTACTGAGAATCAGCAACCTGGCTCTTAACAGGTGGGCTCACAGCAGGTGGGCTGGCAGCAGTAGCAGCAGCAGGCTGGGCGGCAGCAGGACTGCCCACAGTAGGATGGGCGGCAGCAGGAGGCCTGGGCAAGGTGCAGCTGGCAGCAGGTTGGGGGTGTGCTGCTCACCACACAGCAAGGGGGCAGGGAGGTGCCCTCCACTCGGCAGTCTGGGCGGCACCACCTGATGCGGCAGCTCACGCCTCCACTGCCACCCGCCTGGCCAGAGCCAATGCCACCTCCAATGCCACAGCCGGTTCCACAGCAGCTGGTCTGGCAGCAGGTTGGCTGGCAGCAGCTGGTCTGGCAGCAGGTTGGTTGGCAGCAGCTGGTCTGGCAGCAGGTTGGCCGGCAGCAGCTGGCGCCACAGTTCCCACTGGTGGTGCAGCTGGGAAATCCACAGAAGCTAGTGGAGCAGCAGGCCATGGTATCAGGAGTTGGGTTGAGAGTTGAGTTGCTTGGAGGAGCTTGTGAGTTTTGGAGGTCACCTCTGCATCGGCCCTTTTATATATCTGAACCAACTGCTGTTTATAAAATTCTTGACATATTTTTCTTGTTTTTGTTCAAATTTGCTCCTTAGTGGGCCTCTAATTGGCTTGCATTGAAATACATATGACACGTTATGAGCAGCACTTAGGAAATTACTTTGTTTTATAAGGTCACTGGGACTCATCATATCAGCCCTTTGCTCTTTAGAATATGTTTGTGGTTTCCCATGTTCAAAGAATCCTCCCACTTTAGAGGAAACCAACATCATCATTTTGAATAGTAGTCATTCCATTTGACAATTTATCTA